>JAVVLW010001882.1:277500-389000 GCA_034401795.1 Chaetoderma sp. LZ-2023a
TTAAGAGGTGGACTGATAATGGAGGTGGTAGGAGGAGGAGATTGAGGATGTATGAGGAATTATGTTGCTGTTTGAAAATAATTTGACTGTTTCGTCACTAACGTTATTAGTAAACTGTAGAATATTTAAAGACTGCCTGTAAGCTGTTACTGTCTTAGCAACAGCTACCAGACAGATTAGCAACAAAATATTTAGAAAAATCTTGTATTAATGGTAACCAAGACTTGGTGGTGATGGATTGGATTGTATCATGGGTTAAAAAGGTTAACCCTTTCACCGATGAATTCCCCATATCTCATTTTCATCGATACCATACAGGAAAACTGTTGAATGTTTTGAAAATAATTTGACTGTTTCGTCACTAACGTTATTAGTAAACTGTAGAATATTTAGAGACTGCCTGTAAGCTGTTACTGTCTTAGCAACAGCTACCAGTCAGATTAGCAACAAAATATTAAAAATAATCTTGTATTAATGGTATGTTCGGTTGGAATGGTAACCAAGACTTGGTGGTGATGGATTGGATTCTATCATGGGTTAAAAAGATGTTAACCCTTTCACCGATGAATTCCCCATATCTCATTTTCATCGATACCATACAGGAAAACTGTTGAATATTTTGAAATTAATTTGACGTCGCTAACGTTATTAGAAAAACTATTTGTGTTGAATATTTTTATTGACTTTTAACCGTCATTACGCACAAATTGTTTTTTAAATACTTTGCAATAACGCCAGTCGTTTTAGATACGATGGTTAAAATGTGGTCATTATATCTCTGAGGGTTCCGTGCGTTTATAGAATTATATGTCGAGCATACATATGCTAAAAAGATTATTTGCTGCGTATGATTTAACCATTACTGACACATTAGCCGTGAGATCAGTCCTTAATCGAGATACAAACACACCATGTGTTAATAATGAAAGAATGTTAAAGCACCAAGATCAATCTTTAATCGTGAGACAAGCATGTCACATGTTAAGGAATACTATAAGAATGTACCACTCGTCTAGTTCTAAGCACGGGATATTACAATGTCCTCGCTGTGAGTTTGTAAAAAATCGATAATGATGCCTGCACCCGCTCACTGGCTATTGATGTCTACCGACGCTTAAAGATACGCCAATTAAGAGCAACATTTTGAGCGTAGTAGCATAATCATAGATGACCGTTTACTACAAATATAAATATATCCTTTTGTCTACATAGCAGTGATACTTTATAACCATGTTTTTTACTATATAATTCGGTCCTGCCCTAAGCGACCACCTCATGTTACGTCATTACATGGACTCTATTAACCCTTTTAACCCTAGAATTTCTTCATATTCATATTTGTGGTACAAGAGAAGACTATTTTTGAAAATTTATCATCGGAATGACTGGCACTGCAGGCTATCCATTTGTCTAGTCATTGCGCCAGCAAACACCCCCCCACCAACCACCATTATCATCGCCAACACCCACCATCACCACCACCACTACGACCTACACCCAACACTATGCATTGACCCCACCACCCATGCACCCGCCAACCCATAGTGAATTTCTTCATATTCATACTTGCATCTTTAGAGAAGGCTATTTTTGAAAATTTATCACCGGAATGACTGACTCTGACAGCTTTCCATTTGTCTAGACATTGTGGTCGCAATGTGTGAGAGCTCTGTGTTTGAAAAAATGGCATATAGGTTGGAGAGGGTATGTCAATGAGGATTTAATAAAGGTCTCGCTCGTATGCACATGTGCTAATACGCGATACTGCTAGTTATACATTGTACCCTTGTGCGTGCGTGCATGCCCAGGTGTGCGCCCTTGTGCACATGCATGCGCCAGAATACTATTTTTGAAAAGTTATCATCGGAATGACTGGCTCTGCTGGCTATCCATTTGTCTAGACATTGCGACAGCAAACACCACCCACCACCCACCTATATCCTCCACCCCCATCATCATCACCAACACCCACCACCATCACGACGAGCATCAACACCACCACCTTCAACACCACTGCCACTAGCACCACCAATGCCAGTACCGACATCCACCACCAACCACTAGGCACCACCACCACCACCGCATGTTGTGGATTGTGACCTCTTGTTGTGGATTGCGGATTGCGGTTGCATGTTGAGGATTTGCAGGTATATGTTGCGGATTGCAGGCGCATGATGCGGATTTGCGGTCGTATGTTGCGGATTGCGAATGCATGATGCGGATTTGCGGGCGTATGTTGCGGATTGCGGGCGCATGATGCAGATTTATGGGCGTATGTTGCAGATTTGCGGGCGCATCGCCAACACCCACCACCACCACCACCACCACCACCACCATCCACCACCACCACCACTACGACCTACACCCAACACCATGCATTAACCCCACCACCACCACCCATGCCCCCGCCAACCCGTAGCAAATTTCTATTTTCTTCATATTCATACTTGTATCCTTAGAGAAGGCTATTTTTGAAAATTAATCATCTGAATGACTGGCACTGTAGGCTATCCATTTGTCTAGTCATTGTGCCAGTAAACACCCCCACCAACCACCATCATCATCGCCAACACCCACCACCACCACCACCACCACCACCACCACCACCACCACTACGACCTACACCCAACACCATGCATTAAACCCACCACCACCACCCACTCACCCGACAACCCATAGCAAATTTCTATTCTCTTCATATTCATACTTGTATCCTTAGAGAAGGCTATTTTTGAAAATTAATCATCAGAATGACTGGCACTGTAGGCTATCCATTTGTCTAGTCATTGCGCCGGTAAACACCCCCACCAACCACCATCATCATCACCAACACCCACCACCAACAACACCACCACCTCCACCACCTCCACCACTACGGCCTACACCCAACACCATGCATTAACCCCACCACCCACGCACCCGCCAACCCATAGCGAATTTCTTCATATTCATACTTGCATCTTTAGAGGTTATTTTTGAAAAATTTTCACCGGAATGACTGACTCTGACAGCTATCCATTTGTCTAGACATTGTGGTCGCAATGTGTGAGAGCTCCCTGTTTGAAAAAATGGCATATAGGTTGGAGAGGGTATGTCAATGAGGATTTAATAAAGGTCTCGCTCGTATGCACATGTGCTAATACGCGATACTGCTAGTTATACATCGTACCCTTGTGCATGCGTGCATGCCCCGGTGTGCGCATGTGTGCGCCAGAAGATTATTTTTGAAAATTTTTCATCGGAATGACTGGCTCTGCATCAACACAAACACCTTCAACACCACTGCCACTAGCACCACCAATGCCAGTACCGACATCCACCACCAACCACTAGGCACCACCACCACCACCGCATGTTGTGGATTGCGACCTCTTGTTGTGGATTGCGGATTGCGGTTGCATGTTGGGGATTTGTGGGCGCATGATGCGGATTGCGGGCGCATGATGCAGATTTACGGGCATATGTTGCGGGCGCATGATGCAGATTTGCAGGTGCGTTTTGCAGATGGCACCAAGTGTATGTACATGCCTGAACACGCATACACGCCAAAATGCATGCATACATGTGGATTTTTGGGTGTATGTTGCGGATTGTGGGCGCATGATGCGGATTGCAGGCGCATGTTGCGGATTTGCGGGCATATGTTGCAGATTGCAGGTGCATGATGCGGATTGTGGGTGCGTGTTGCGGATTTGCGGGTGCATATTGCGGATTTGCGGCCGCAGTACATATAATCCTATAAATGCTACAAATTCAATGCCTTTTCTCATTCCAGTTTAAACATCCAGTTTAAACATCGCAAAGTGGTTGGTCGTGTAACTGCAGAGTAGTTAGGCAGTCAGATTTCTTTGAAGAACCTTGTAACTTGAATACTTGCTAGATTTATCCTATAATCAATATGCAGAGACATAAATGTTTTGAATGTGCTTCAACTTTTAATAGGTCAAATGACCTGAAGCGGCATAAGATCCGATTCCATAATGATGAAGATAGCAAAAATCTAGACAGTGAAGATGAAGAAATGACAGAGATGAATAGTGACGATGATGAGCCAGCGGAGTCGGAGAGTGAAGCTGGTAATGACTCAGTGGAGACTGAGAGTGAAGATGAAGGTGAAGATGAAAAAGATGCCATAGGCAATGAGGAACTATTTACCATATTCCAAAATATTAAGCAGGTCTTAGACGCTGAACAATCAGATTTAGAAGATGAGGATGGTGAAGTAGACACAGATCCAAATGGTGTAGGCAATGTGCCTATTTCCGTATATGCTGATGCTTTAGTTACAAAGTGCATAGACATAATGCTCCAGTTGAGAAGATTACAGAACTCTACGCTCATTAAAATAATTCGTCAGGAAATTAAAGATTTTATCGATGAGGGGTACGCATACGATGAAGCAGTCTTCTCAGCTTTTCGAAAAAGAGAGTTTCTGATCAAGAAGTACATAAGGAACCATCTAGATGCTGAGGATAATGATGATGATTCTGACGGTGATGGATCTGATCCATAAGGAATCAGTCATCGATAAAATGGATCTACAGAACATTGACTATTTGTTTATGCTACAGCAACTATACATTTTATCATATGTAATATTTACTTCAATGTAAAAATATGGATACAAATAAAACATTGGCTCTTTATGCGCGTGTTTATTTGATGATTGTAGCTACCCAGCCAGGTCCCCCCACATCCCTCAATATATAAATCGGAGTGCTGTTGTACTTAGTGGTGGTGGCAGTGGGGTTGGCGATTGATGAAAATAGGTGGTCGATGATGGGGTGGGGTTAATGCTTGGTGGTGTGTGTTGGTGCTTAGTGGGTGGTGGTGCTGGTGGTGATAGAGGGATGGTGATGATGGTGATGGTGATGGTGGTGTTGATGGTGATGATGGTCGGTATTGGTAGTAGGTGGTTGCGGCCGCAATGTCCAGACAATGGTTAGCCAACTATATTATTTTTGTTGTCGGGGTCTCATTGCCTAGGTACTCATAATGCATTCATACTGTGTGTACCCAGACATGGTAATTTTTCCTAGTTTTATTACCTTTAACTGGCTGACTGGCGAGGTATTTCAGACATTCCAGGGATCTACTTCCTGGCAAAATATTTTGGAAACGATTTGAGCAAAAGTTGATGCACAGTCAAATTATTTTCAAAATATTCACTAAATATCATGGAAATGATTTGATAGAAAGTTGGCGCTAACACCACAGTCAAATTATTTTCAAAATATTTGTACAACACACATTGCCGACCTTGTAAACAAGTATGCTAGTATACCTCATCCCTCGTGCCAGGCAGCACTGCGCTAGCATACCTCATCCCTCCTCCTCCTCACTCGTTCGACCTCAGTTATGCGACCACCCCTACACTCATTCCAGTGATGTTATTTTCTGATTTTTCAAACCCAAATCATGGCGCATTGGTAGTTTAAGCGAATAGTTTTGATACTAATTTGACATAGGAAGCTACAATTCACACTAGTGCCTTCGTGCGCGCAAACTCTTAAAAAAGTGCTGTTCAATGCGACAATTTGACATAGAAAACCACGATTCCGCTTAGTTTCAAAATACTTTTTTACTACAACCACGAGGGACCGCATCGGCCTCCTAATACGTTAAATGATACAAGGGTGCTCGTCATTATTCGTCAACGATGACGACGGTGGTCATTGTTACCACCATTTTTAAAATTTAATAATTAAATGACTGACGCTTTAAAGACCACTCCTTAAATACGAGATGTATGATTATTATCTATATAATATTATGCATACAACATCGCTTGGCTTAGTTATATATTACCCGCATAGAGATGTACTTTGCTCTCTTTTTAAAAAAATTAAATGACTTGTAGGAAGCCGCTTAGTTTCATGTTTGAGGGTTTTAGATGAAGGTTAACGCGTTTGCATACAAATTGAAGGGTTAAAAGCGAATCATAGATGCTTTATGCACAATAACGAGGTGGTCAGAGAAAACATATTTCCCTGGATACTTTTTTAACACTCACAGATTTCTTTTTTATGCGCATAAACCATTTTACAAACTGATCCATCGCGTCTAGCCCATGAACATATCCAAAATTTTCACCTGCATGTATGCATCCTTATATTTAGGCCAGTACGCGACAGTTTTTGATAGGATGCTAGTCATCTCACATGATATTCCTTACATTTTTTGTAGTAGAGCGATGTAGTATAAATGTAAATGTTAATGTACATTCGGCTAAAATGTGTTGTGGATTTGCGGGCGCATGTTGTGTATGGCAACAAGTATATGCACATGCCTGAACACGCATACACGCCAAAATGCATGCGTACATGTGCGGCTGCATGCGGGTGTGTGTTGCGGATTTGCGGGCTCATGTTATGAATGTTGACTTGTTAACTTGTTGCGGATGGTAACAAGTATATGCACATGCCTGAACACGCATACACGCCAAAATGCATGCGTACATGTGCGGCCATATGTGGGCGCGTGTTGCGGATTTGTGGGCTCATGTTGCGGATGGCAACAAGTATATGCACATGCCTGAACACGCATACACGCCAAAATGCATGCGTACATGTGCGGCTGCATGCGGGCGTGTGTTGCGGATTTGCGGGCTCGTGTTATGAATGTTGACTTGTTAACTTGTTGCGGATGGTAATAAGTATATGCACATGCCTGAACACGCATACACGCCAAAATGCATGCGGGCCGCGTGTTGCGGATTTGCGGGTGTATGTTGCGGATTGCGGGCGCATGATATGTATTGTGGGCGCGTGTTGCGGATTTGCGGGTGCGTATTGCGGATTTGCAGCCGCAGTAGATATATTCCTATAAACAGTACAAATTCAATCCATTTTCTCATTCCAGTTTAAACATCGCAAAGTGGTTGGATGTCTAACTGCAGAGTAGTTAGGTAGCCTTAGGCAGTCAGCTTTCATCTCATGTGGTATTCCTTATATTTTTTGTAGTAGAGCGATGTGGTATAAATGTAAATGTTAATGTACATTTTGCTAAAATGGCCAGCAGTACAAACTTTGACGGATCAGACACTGGGTATGTGCAATGTCGTTGGTGTTCCATCGACATCCGCGACACCATATGCCGACGGTCGAAACATGAGAGGGTCTGTAGGCGTATGATCAAGAAAACAGAACCTAAAGAGATGGTGTACACCTGCAAGGAGTGCTATTGTCTATTACCAATCAAACAGTATATGCATGGGTGTCCTGTAATCGGTGATACTCCGACTGATATACAAAAAGCAAACATGACGCAGTTTGTTACCAAACTGACAACCGCACCTGTGTGGATCTGCGAAGACTGAGACCTATCTCAAAACACGGCCCTTTTCAGGGCCCACAAAGAGAACTCTTTATCTGTTCAAAAAATAAAATAATGTAATAAAGTTTTCACACACAACAACCCGCTTCACACATGCATACGCAAGCACACATTCTGATCCATCAAAAGTGGTCGATGGATGCTACTGTTCTAAATGGCCATCTGCACGCTATTGTTCGTGGACGATTAATGCATTGCCATTGACTAGGAACGCATTTTGTTCATATTTTTGAAGAATTTATAATTAAATGACTGCCATTTTAAAGACATAAATACGATAGATAACACTATCTATATAATAGCATAGGAAAACTTACTGTGTACGTATCTGATTTTTTTTAATTAAATGACTGGGGAACACATTTTGCTCATATTTTTGAAATTTTAATAATTAAATGACTTCCACTTTAAAGAATCGCATTAAATACGTAAGATAAAATTATATATATATATATATATATATATATATATATATATACACCTGTGCAAAAGTTAAGCACCAGCAAAACCAATAGAACGTAGAAACATGATGGTACAACTAGGCTGCCATACTTTTTGTCCCCGCGTTAGCTGACATAATTCCAAGTACGAAATGCACATGCATGCATGACTTCACGCCGCTTGATGTCCGTGCGTGGCGGGAAACAGCACACGTGTTCAGTTATGTAAAAGTCCAGTTTGAGGTGTAGAACATTACATACAGATTTAGGCGACAAGATTAGGAATTTTGTGTTCATGACCGTGGTTTATTTGTACAGAGAGAATTAGCTCTTGATTGTGAACCGCTATGGCAAGACGAAGGTTAAGTGATCGTGTGAAATGGCAAATCATAGGCATGCATACCACTGGTATGACATGCAGAGAGATTGGCAGACAGCTGAACATTAACCATACTGTAATCAGTCGTTTGATTGCAAAACATGGGCAAACTAACGAGGTGAAGGACAGGCCTAGATCTGGAAGACCGAAGAAGACTACTGCCCGTGATGATCGAGCCCTAGTACGCCTTGTTAGGAGATCTCCATTCACCAACAGCAGAGTGCTCAGCCAGCAATGGGAAACGCGCAATAGAGTGTCAATGTCTACCGTCAAAAGGAGACTGTATGCTGCTGGCATGAAAGCTAGGAGACCTGTCAGACGTCCTCTCCTCACTGCACACCACAAAGAGGAGCGTCTGAGGTGGTGCAACGAAAGAAGACACTGGAACATGAGATCCTGGAGACGGGTACACTGGTCCGATGAAAGTCGGTTCCTGCTTCATGCCACAGATGGTCGAACTCGTGTATGGAGGTCCAGACGCACGGCGTACGACCAACGTAACATCATGGAAGATGTTCCATTTGGTGGAGGTTCCGTTATGATATGGGGGTGCATCTCATTTGATTGTAAGCTGGATCTGTTGACTGCACCTGGAACACTAAATGGACAAAGATATCAAGATTCCATACTGGATAGAGTTGTGGTCCCTCATTTTGTAAATCATGCACCTGGAACCCACCCTATATTCATGGATGACAACGCCCGACCACATCGTGCTAGAGCTGTGCATGAATACCTCCGCCAGAATGCCATCGAAACCCTACCATGGCCAGCAAGGAGCCCTGACATGAACCCTATTGAGCATATCTGGGACATTCTGGGAAACATGGTGAGAAGGAGGAATCCTCCTGTGCAGAACCTACAGGAATTAAGAGACGCACTCCATCTTGAATGGCAACGAATACCACAATGGCGTATCAGTCGGTTGGTGACCAGCATGAGACGTCGTGTCCAGGCCGTCATCCAGGCACAAGGTGTATATATATACACCTGTGCAAAAGTTAAGCACCACCCTATTTTTACGCACATGCGAGGGTATATTCATGTGCTATGAAGAAAGCAATAGCATAAACATTTATGTACCCATCCATCTTAGTGCAAGAGGTAATAATGCAACTAGAGGAATGTTGATTATGATGGTGGGGAAACACTGTATGTTTTTGTTTGAACTTGAAAACGAGGCCTGAATATGGTTACGTTGACACAACTGACAACTATTGCCGTACAGTTGACACACGTGGCTAGATTGTCATTAATGGTGTCTGAAAACGAAGTTTAACATCTGTGCACGAGTTTGAGACTGTCATTATTAATACCGGGTATATCCACCTTGTGCCTGGATGACGGCCTGGACACGACGTCTCATGCTGGTCACAAACCGACTGATACGCCATTGTGGTATTCGTTGCCATTCAAGATGGAGTGCGTCTGTTAATTCCTGTAGGTTCTGCACAGGAGGATCCCTCCTTCTCACCATGTTTCCCAGAATGTCCCAGATATGCTCAATAGGGTTCATGTCAGGGCTCCTTGCTGGCCATGGTAGGGTTTCGATGGCATTCTGGCGGAGGTATTCATGCACAGCTCTAGCACGATGTGGTCGGGCGTTGTCATCCATGAATATAGGGTGGGTTCCAGGTGCATGATTTACAAAATGAGGGACCACAACTCTATCCAGTATGGAATCTTGATATCTTTGTCCATTTAGTGTTCCAGGTACAGTCAACAGATCCAGCTTACAATCAAATGAGATGCACCCCCATATCATAACGGAACCTCCACCAAATGGAACTTCTTCCATGATGTTACGTTGGTCGTACGCCGTGCGTCTGGACCGCCATACACGAGTTCGACCTTCTGTGGCATGAAGCAGGAACCGACTTTCATCGGACCAGTGTACCCGTCTCCAGGATCTCATGTTCCAGTGTCTTCTTTCGTTGCACCACCTCAGACGCTCCTCTTTGTGGTGTGCAGTGAGGAGAGGACGTCTGACAGGTCTCCTAGCTTTCATGCCAGCAGCATACAGTCTCCTTTTGACAGTAGACATTGACACTCTATTGCGCGTTTCCCATTGCTGGCTGAGCACTCTGCTGTTGGTGAATGGAGATCTCCTAACAAGGTGTACTAGGGCTCGATCATCACGGGCAGTAGTCTTCTTCGGTCTTCCAGATCTAGGCCTGTCCTTCACCTCGTTAGTTTGCCCATGTTTTGCAATCAAACGACTGATTACAGTATGGTTAATGTTCAGCTGTCTGCCAATCTCTCTGCATGACATACCAGTGGTATGCATGCCTATGATTTGCCATTTCACACGATCACTTAACCTTCGTCTTGCCATAGCGGTTCACAATCAAGAGCTAATTCTCTCTGTACAAATAAACCACGGTCATGAACACAACATTCCTAATCTTGTCGCCGAAATCTGTATGTAATGTTCTACACCTCAAACTGGACTTTTACATAACTGAAACGTGTGCTGTTTCCCACCACGCACGGACATCAAGCGGCGTGAAGTCATGCATGCATGTGCATTTCGTACTTGGAATTATGTCAGCTAACGCGGGGACAAAAAGTATGGCAGCCTAGTTGTACCATCATGTTTCTATGTTCTATTGTTTTTGCTGGTGCTTAACTTTTGCACAGGTGTATATATATATATATATATATATATATATATATATATATATATATATATATATATATATATATATATATATATATATATATATATATATATACAACGTAGATCACTATAACCCGTGTAATGCAATGCTCTGATATTTTTGAAAATTAAATGACTGGGAGTTTGTTCATATTTGAAAAAAATTTAATAATTAAATAATTGACACTTTAAAGACATAAATATGGTAGATAAAACTATCTATATAATATTATACAACATCGATCGTCAACGATGACCATTTCCATAACAATTTTGAAAATTTAATAATTAAATGACTGCCATTTTTTTAATGACTTAAACCAAGGAGGGGGGTTAATGGTGACTAAACCACCAGTGGCTTACAATCAATTATTTTCTAAATATTCGTACAGAGATATCGCGCAAGACGTTGCCTCGGCGAATATGCTAGCATATACGTCAGCCATCCTCCTCCTCCCTCGCAACACCTCTATGAGCGACCACATGCATTTTCTTAAAGGACCACCAGCCGAATAAAGGCATGCTCATGCGTGGAGAACAATGCCGAGCAGAGGGTGGCCGAGATAGCATTCCCCCCTCCTCCTGATAAACATGTAGAATATTTTGTAACTAAATTGACTGGGCGTTGTTGCAGCCATAAGCAATAACATAGTCCAGTCAAATTAGTTTCAAAATATTCAGAAATATATAGATAACCTAACGAGTCATTCCATTCCAGCAGACGCTCACCATAACAGAATCGAAATATGTATATGCAAATCTGAGTGCAAAAAAATGTGTAAATATAAGAGGAATATGTTACAGTTTAAAATAATCTTAACGAAACCTTATCACAAATTGACTAGCTGTTATTTGTTATGCATTATGTATCACGTTAGACATTTTGGCATAGCGCATGCAGTTTAGCCATGCCCCGCCCATGTCTAGCTAAGCTTCACCCACACCTTGATCAGGTTAGGATCGATCGATCTCTGAACTCCCTGACTAGCGATTTCCAGAAAATTATAAGTGTAAGCTGTTGAATATTTTGAAACCAATTTGATTGGACTATGTTATTGCTTATGGCTGCAACAACGTGCAGTCAATTTAGTTTCAAAATAGTCTACATAATGTTTAGTAAATTGTAAAACCATACAATTCATGCAACTTGATGGTCTATTGACTGGACGATGTTACTGCTTATGGCGGCAACAAAGTCCAGTCAGTTTGCTTTCAAAGTATTTTGCATAATGTTTATTATGTATTAAAGACATACAATTCGTACAACTTGATGGTCTAATAGACATTCCATATTTAGCTATGTCCCTGCCCATCTCTAGCTAAGCTCCACCCACACCTCGATCATGTTAGGATCGACCGATCGCTGAACGATGTAACTAGCGATTTCCAGAAAGCTATACGTGTAAGCTATTGAATATTTTGAAACTAATTTGATGGGTTGATCATTGATGTTGGTTTAAATAGATTTTATTTTTGTTCTGATGGAGGCACGATAAGATGTGTCTTCCATATGCATATAAAATGTAATAGGTTGTTATTTCCTTAACACGATTGAAAATTGATTCACTGAACTTTGTATGATTCTGAAGATCGCTACAGGTGGTCGGAGTTGTTTCAAAGCTCGACTACTTAATTTTAATCTGTCAGGGTAATAACTAACCGATTGTCCTTACGCTATGCATTGACCCTTGTACATTGTCGCGGGTAAAAGAGCAGAGGTTCAGAAGTTTAATAATGATCAACCCATTAGACTAAAGGAGATGTCTTCCACAATTGTCCCTACCCTATAGCTCGACCATTTAGTTCCCAGAGTCAGAAAAAGACGTGTCTAGACATGTAGCCTGTCAATCCGCCTTATGCCTATCAATTAATGCTCGTTCCATATCATTATGCTAATTACTCTTAAGCTCGCCTCATTGGATACTTGGAGACCTGTGATTTAATGAGGGGTAGGGCTTCGTCATCGAACGAGTTCACAGGAAAAGACATGTCCAGACACATAACCTTGTCATCCCTCATTACGTAATACATTAACCCTTGAGCGGTTGGCATGACTCCAAGAGACCATCCTTAATTACACCCATAAACCCTCGTCAATCAGCATTACGCTAATTACCCTTACGCTCACCTCATTGAATGCCTGGAGGCATGTGACTTAACGAGGGGGCGGGGCTTCACGATTGAACGAGTCCAGACATGTAACCTCTCAATCATCCTTAATTACCCGGTCATTAACCCTTGTAAATCAATATGATAATTACCATTAAGCTCACAGCATTGGATGACAGGAGACATGTGACTTAACGAGGGGGTGGGACGTATGGTCACCCTCTACATCTAACATCCAATCTGAATGGGGGAGGTCTGGTCGCCTGTTTTCACACCTGTACACAAAGACGGCAAAGATAAAAAAAAAAAAGGTGATAATGATGCAAATTAGTTGGTTGATCTGACACAGCAACTACTTTTCACAGTCGACCAGCTCGTCCCACCTCTACTTGCATGCCCTTCACTCCTTTGTATAGTGCCAAAGACTGATTTTGATAGATGCTACAGTAATATATAGGCATATAATAAAGAAACCATTAGGTATTTCCGATGACGACGCACCCATCGTATTCTACTTCAACATCTGCGCAGCTTTGAAACAATTGTACCTTCTAATAAAATTACTATTGTCGGCTTATTGGGTTGTCGGACTACTGGGTTAATACATTTTCTGGTGTGTTGGACTGTTGGGTTGTCGGACTACTGGGTATAATTGTCGGAGTGTTGGGCTGTCGGACTATTGGGCTGTCGGTCTAGTGGGTAAAATTGTCGGACTATTGGGCTGTCGGACTATTGGGTTGTCAGACTAGTGGATGAAATTGTCGGACTATTGGTTGGTCGGACTATTGGATTGTCTGACTAGTGGGTAAAATTGTCAGACTATTGGGCTATCAGACTATTGGGCTGTCGGTCTAGTGGGTAAAATTGTCGGCCTATTTGGCTGTCGGACTATTGGGTTGTTGGACTAGTGGATGAAATTATCAGACTTGGTTTGTCAGACTATTGGGTTGTTGGACTAGTGGGTAAAATTGTGGGCCTATTGCGTTGTCGGACTATTGGGTTGTCGAACTAGTTGGGCGTCCCCATGAAGATCAAGCTTAATGAAAGGCTAATATTGAAGAAAATAAACAAGGACAAATGAAAGGCTAATATAAGGCTATATGTTAAAAGCAACGCGCCTATATGTCAACGGTAAGCCTATATGTTCCCATGCAGCCATACCTATTCTCCCGTAAAAGTAGCCCCTAATATGTGAATGGTGTTGCCGTATTGATTGTAATCCTGAAGTCCTACAATCCCAAGTTCAATACAAGAGCATTCAAGCCTGTTTAACAATAGCAGCAGCAGCAGCAGCAGCAGCAGCAGCAGCAGCAGTTTTGTTTTGTTTAGTAGTAGTAGTAGTAGTAGTAGTAGTAGTAGTAGTAGTAGTAGTAGTAGTAGTAGTAGTAGTAGTAGAAGTAGTAGTAGTAGTAGTAGTAGTAGTAGTAGTAGTAGTAGTAGTAGTAGCAGCAGCAGCGGCAGTACCAACAATAACAGCAGCAGCAGCAGTAGTAGTAGCAGCAGCAGTAGTTGTAGCAGCGGTACCAGCAATAGCAGCAGCAACAGCATTAGTAGTAGCAGCAGTAGCAGCAGTACCAACAATAGCAACAGTAACAGCCGTAGTAGTAGTAGTAGTAGTAGTAGTAGTAGTAGTAGTAGTAGTAGTAGTAGTAGTAGTAGTAGTAGTAGTAGTAGTAGTAGTAGTAGTAGTGGTAGGAGTAGTAGCAGCAGCAGCGGCAGTACCAACAATAACAGCAGCAGCAGCAGTAGTAGTAGCAGCAGCAGTAGTTGTAGCAGCGGTACCAGCAATAGCAGCAGCAACAGCATTAGTAGTAGCAGCAGTAGCAGCAGTACCAACAATAGCAACAGTAACAGCCGTAGTAGTAGTAGTAGTAGTAGTAGTAGTAGTAGTAGTAGTAGTAGTAGTAGTAGTAGTAGTAGTAGTAGTAGTAGTAGTAGTATCAGCAGC
Organism: Chaetoderma sp. LZ-2023a; assembly: GCA_034401795.1. Classification (NCBI taxonomy): domain Eukaryota; kingdom Metazoa; phylum Mollusca; class Caudofoveata; order Chaetodermatida; family Chaetodermatidae; genus Chaetoderma; species Chaetoderma sp. LZ-2023a. Next base: position 292,371 of record JAVVLW010001882.1, read on the forward strand.
AGCAGCAGCAGCAGCAGCAGCAGCAGCAGCAGCAGCAGCAGCAGCAGAAGCATTGTTACGTTTCGTTTCGTTTCGCTGATTACCGGTTTTGGTTTGTTGTTTCGTTTCGTTTCGTTTCGTTTCGTTTCGTTTCGCCGATTACCGTAAGCCACTAGTCAGAATACGTATGGGTACTGTGTTCTGCAGCTGTAGTAATAGAAACATCCTACACCTGCAATCAATCCTTCTTCGCTTTTGTCCACTGTGTCTTGTCCTCAGCCGAAATCCTTAGCCTCCTCCGGTCCATTCTTTTCTACTAAGGGTGCTAGTGGCAAAATTCAAGTTGAATGTTTAAGGTCAATATGTGGAGTCTGAAGTGTTAGAGACGTCAAATGGTTCTTCGCATGGAGATAACCTCTCTCCAGTGCTGTTTACATGTTACCTCATATGTGCGAAAGCACCCCACAAGACAAAATACACCATGGTCTACACTGTGCCTCCCATTAGAAATAGAGTACGCAGACGATGTTGACTGTTGATAACGGTATATGTACAGAACCATGCTGCATCACTGGAATCATTGCCTTCCAGGCCTTTTAGATACTGTGGATCCGCGGATCTCTATGGCCAAAAACGTATGGTGCGACATGTATATCAGAGATGTTGTACAACTCTCACAACTGGGTAGCCCCGAAGGCATTTCTAGATAAAAACCTGATGCGTATCGCGGCAAACACATTTGTACTATAATTATTCAGCATCTCTGACCAGACAGTACAATCCAATAATATGCAGCTCATCTGACATCACTGTATGCTACATCACGGGAAACATTGCCTTTCTGTCTTTTACGGAATGGTGGATCCGTGGATCACGACTTCCTCTGGCCAGAAAACTACGCTTGTGTGACGCAGTGTTTGCATCGCTGATGCTGTACACCTCTATGGCCCAGGAAGAGGGACTGATTGCAACTACAGAAGGATTTCAAACTACTGCAGCCGCAGAGCACAGTAGTGTGAACCTTTATATGTTGGCCACCCTACCATATTAATGGGTTGTGAAAGTACATATATCTTTCGATTCCCATACTTTGGAGGGGGGACATTATTTCATGGCCGTTAAATTGGCCATGAAATAATGTCCCCCCCCCCAATGGAAGTTATGTACTGGGAAGGTATATGTAAATACCCAGGGATAGGGGGTGGAGATTTGATAAGCGTGGGTGTGAACCTTTATATGTTGGCCACCCTACCATATTAATGGGTTGTGAAAGTACATATTTGTTTCGATTCCCATACATTGAAGGGGGACATTATTTCATAGGCGTCAAATTGGCCGTGAAATAATGTCCCCCCCCCCCCTCCCCCAATGGAAGTTATGTACTGGGAAGGTATATGTAGATATCCAGTGCTTTTTTTTTTAGAGATTTTAGATAAACATGTCTGGGCTGTCTAAATCATTGCTAATAAAATATTGCAGTTATACTTATTTCAGTCTAAATACGAAATACCTAATGTCACTGTCCAGGCAATGGTCAATGTAGTCCTAGCACATGAGTAAAATGGGTGGGCCGCGCTAAGCTAATATCTAGACCAAATATACTGTATATATCATAGAGTTCAATAGTCAACGTTATGAATATCAGAATGGCGTTGTAAATAATGCATCCCCATATGCCACAATGTATAACTTTACCTATCACCGTTGTTCGATCACTGTATATATTATAACATAAATATCCGTGGAAAACTTGCGCCTTGTTATTGACTGATAATTGTATTTTCATACCCATCAGTGATGACAAACAGTATATACAATGGACACCAACATGCGTATAGTCTCACATCACGTGACGACAATCACAATCGTCATATTTTCGTGGTATTGTGGGGAGTCGTCGGATACTGGGACAGGCTCGATGTCCCGCCATGCACTGTGGGTGGTTTTATTTACTGGAACGAGTCCTATGTCATGATCTCACAATGGATGAATCCACTTTTAGATATGGGTGGTGCATAACTAAGACTGAATTCATGCAATGTCACTACAGGTTGATAATTATCGTGTTCCTTGCCGAATTGAGCTAACATTAATCATCTCTTTGTTTGTTCTCGGGAGCATGGTTTCTTTCGAGATTTCTAGATTTTGTGCGATGTTGAACAAAGAAAACTGAAAATGTGAAAATTTCGTCAAGAATGGACGTTTCCATTTTTAGCTATGCCCCGCCCATCTCCAGCTAAGCTCCACCCACACATCGCTCGTGTTAGGATCGATCTATCTCTGAACTCCCTGACTATGGATCTCAAGAAAACTATTAATTATTGTCAATTATTTTCAAAATATTCAACAGCATGTTTCTTAAATAATCAAGAATTACAGTCATACAATTCATACAACGTGTCGGAGTATTTGAGATTTGATGACGGTCTATATGGAACCCTTTGTGACGTAATGATTATGACGTTATCATACACGCGCTGAGCAGATTATGACGTCATACGAGGTCAGCTGATGGATGGATACTCTGGAAAGGTGAATTGTATGTCGTGTTGTTGAATATTTGGAGATTTCTTTGATTTGATCACTCTCGTGTCAACACCACCTGAAATCACCCAAGACGCTCAATTAAATAATTTAAATAAATTAAACATCACGTTTATAAGGAAATTGACATTTTTGCTCAGTTAATGTTGATTTTTTGTAAATTAACCACTGAAATTTCACGAAAAAATCTTTTAGTCGGCCGTCAAATGAATAGTTCTTGTGACCACTGAAGAGGTGGTTTTTGGAAGGCTTACCATGGAAAGCGTTAATGGTCAATATAATCCAATTTTTTGCAAGCATTACTTTTTGACAATTTATTGCTGTAATTGACTGGCTCGTTAACCGAGCCAGTCATTGTAGTGGTAAATTGTCAAAAATATTCATCTCTTGGCATGTAAATGGACGTTTCTCAAGAGCATCACAGATAGCGCTTTTCACAGGTTTGACCATTACAGGGATCAGTTGGCACAAGAGGAGTTAACTGCTACTGTTCATGACATTCAATGGATATAAGCTTGTTTTCAGTGACCCTATATAGGGATCCCTTTCTTAATATGCCCCGCCCATTTCTAGCTAAGCTAAGCCCACTTGTTTGCATGTGTTGGAATATATGTCAAACTTTGAAACCTGAATTGATAGAATCTAAATTCAAAGGTGACCGTACAGGTAAGTTTTTTAATATTTCGAAGCCGATTTGCTTGGGGTGATGTTTCTGCATATAGCAACATCTCGCAGTCAAATTAGTTTCAAAATATCTAACAAGATGTTTACTAAATTGCAAATTCATCAAATTCGTACACTTTCGTAACGCACTGTTCGATTGTCGTGAAAGAACTACGTCATTCGGATAATGATGCCAGCAAACATGAGACGTATGTGATTATAACATCAGATACCTGAAAAACACATCGGTTCCCTCCATTGCGCTCCAAATGTTACCTCGCGTCTTGTTTTCATCTTTAAGCCAGCTAATCATGTTACACAATGTATGTAAGTGCAGGGAATAACAAATTATTTTGAAAGTAATATTCGCCATTTAAATTCACAGCAAAGTAGTCACAATCTTACCTACTATATGTCTGGCTTACAAGTGGGAATCTGGAACGTCGTGGCAGGAAGGGTTAACATAATTATGCCAGGGCATTTTTAAAATGGCATTTTTCACGTACGATTTCCATGTGGCAATGTTACTATGTATGTTTACATCTAGAAAGTGTCAAGCAAGAATAACGAATGCAGAGTAATGGCACTGGCGAGTGCGCGCTATGGTTGCTTGCTTGTATTTTCTCACAAATACTATGCACTTAGTCGGGCTCAGATGTTTCTCTTGATGTGGATTTGCCGGAAACACTGCTCGTTTGACCACTTGTCTGGAGTCAATGCGGGGTGGGCATCGAAGACATGTGCCCTAAAGACTATCTGTTCATCATTCACCTATATTGCCTAATAATTTGTGATCCAAAAGCGGGTATTTTAGGATAGCTTCTCCAGTAAAGATATGAACGTTGTTGTAGCCGTTAATAATAATAATAATAATAATAATAATAATAATAATAATAATAATAATATGTTTCAACGGTAGTACCTTTAGGACTAACTTAGTTAATTTTTTAGGTGCTTCATCAGGTGGTAAATTAAACTAAGTTAGTCGTAAAGCGTACTACGTTGGAATCGTGTTTTTTAGATGTTGCATTATAACACAATGAAACGCAACACTATGACAGCATACTACATAATCACATAGCAAATATTAACAGATTACGAGAACACCAGAAATATTATCATAAAACAGAAAAATCATAACATATTTGATAATATTGTATAAGGAAGAACATTGATGATAAACATAGTACGTAATAACTTAATAGAAAAGAATGAAGAAATGGAGACAGACATGGCACCGCCCATGAAAACACTGCCACTTTCCAGCCAAGTGTTTCGCAATCGCTTAGTCAACCTAATACAAGGTCCTGCTTTACAATTAAAAGTTTAAAGTATAAAGCAAATGTCAACTTAGATTTTCATTTTTTGGAAGCCATGGTTTATAAGGATTACAATTGAACTGTGCACATGTGCACGCGAGCTATGCATATTCCTGTGTCTCACTGCCAGGACAACAATACGAGACCATTGTTGAATATGATGAACCTATTATGGCAAGACCATGTTGTCAAACTATTCAACAACATATTCTGTACTTCATAAAGAATGTAAATGCTTCTGCTCTGAGAAATGCGTAGAATGTTTAAATGTGTAGTGTGAATTCGTCAAAACAAGCAATTTGTTGACTAGCGACAGACCTCTCGATTTTCGTTTTTTATTACGGCGCTACGTTATACTGTTTATGACATCTTGTATGTCCAGGTCATCGACGTCTGGGCCCCGAAAACTGGGTCGGCCATATATTTTTTTCAAGGTGTATTAATTTTCCCAAACGATGCTTAATCTGGCAGTAATGTAGCACACGATCGCCTGATGATATTTCGTGTAATATACGTTATGGTGAATGCTCTATGTTACCATTATGGAGAGGAGACCGGCCAAAGGATGGATCTAACATGTCACTCAAAGGTCTGACGTCAGAATCAAAATACGTCGCTAGTTAAGCTATCACAGGCTGCATTTCAACATCTTATCTATATAGTTAGCTTGAAATTGTGATTTCGAGATTTCAGTGTACAAATTATTATATCGGATCAAACGCGCAAACACATTTTGGCAGGGCCTAGGCAGAATTGTACCGGGCATAGCTAGAAACGGATCCATGCATCTACCGATTTGGTGTGAATGACGAGATGGTCGACTAATTTATATTTTAGTGAATTAATTTAAAGCAGCACTTATAGTGGTGTTATACTTATTTTTGTCGACCATTTAGTTGGCGTGATGAACTAAAAACAATGCAATAACATTGGCATACACCTCACCGATTGAGAGCTAAAGGGTAATATTCACTTAATAATAAAGTCCATGTGCGTATTCTAATGCACAAAATCGACCTCTTCTAATAACGTCACATATTAGACATACCCAAATGAACATGGTCAAATCGAAACTGTATGATCTCTCTGTTAGGGATATTAGGCCTTCTCTAAGAGAGACCTCTTACAGTTTGGATTTGACCATTTTGTATTTGGCGGGCATCTCGTATGTGACAGTAAATCCTTTGATGGTCTGGAGGAGACACTGAGAAAAACCATAATATAAAATCTAGCAGTTTTCAGCCAGGCCCTGTCTACCATCTAGCTAATTGCATTACATGAATTATCATACTAATTAGTATAATTATATATTATTGTAGCCTTATAAGATGATTAGTGTTTAATATGCATAAAAGCCAGAATCTCTTATTCTTAGGTCCATTACCATGATACTAGAATAAGGTTCGTAACCATCATTCTCGCATTCGCGAGATCGGTCTCTCTCTCACCCACCCACCCACCCACCCACCCACCCACCCACCCACACACACACACACACACACACACACACACACACACAGCGCTCGACTGGGAAATAGTAAATTATTTTTAACCATAGTTCGTAAATCGAACATGCTGCATCCGTTGTTGAGTCAACTTCTCATCAACGTTGTGCAGTGACAGTACTATCACATACACATATGTTTATAATTATACCCGTATAATCAAACTCATAATCTAGATGCGGTGGGATAACGAAATTATCATTATGGATTAACTGCACACGGAAACATAACATCATCATCATCAGTTTAATTAAACAGTGTTACGTCATAATGACTGCATGGTATAATGCTCTCTATAAGTTGTAAAAATTAATAGTATTCAGGCACAGATTTATTAAGCATTCCCCCTTTGACAAGCTGGAAGCTACACTGCAGACACACTTGTTGTAAGATTGTTCAAAGAACTGAAGGCATTACAGCTCTTCATCTCTCAAACTGGTCAAAACAAAGACAAGACAAATCTACACCGAGACAACAATGCCATACTTCGTCAAATTAGTAAAAGACTGAACGAACCCACCATCCTACAAGCAGACTCTTGGGCAGATGGCATTACAGCTACAGGCGAGTGTTCTAAAATATTTAGGGTGCTCAGAGTTCCGAGAGTTGATGGTCCACCAAGATCGCTGTTAGTGCCTAACACTAAATGCAACGTCATCGCGACCGACCACCGAGAAGATGTGATCAGAGAATAGTTTAAGAACCAGTTTGCGGATCCAGACTGTCAGATATTATGCACATTTATAGGCGATCCTACAAATATCCATTGAAACAACTGATGTAGAGAAAGCACTTAAGGTCCTCAGAAATTAATGTGCATCTGGATCCGACAGCATCAGAAACAAAGTCTTTAAGTGTGCATGTTATAGGATCTCCAAACTAATCACGTGCATAGTAAACTCTGTCTTTATACAACACCTCTCCAATGACACTGATGGCCAGCATGCCTCAATTGTACTGTCCAAACAGCATCAACATCATCGGACTGATCTTGCCCAATGTGGCACTGTGTCCTATTCGAGAAAACATTGACAGCTCCACTGGAGTCTACCAAATCAGTTTCTAAACGAGGACGCATCTGCGGAGATATTGTATGCTCATGGCAGTACAATATGTGGAGTCTGCAGTGTTAGAGACGTCAATTGGTTCGCATGGAGATAACCCCTCTCCAGTGCTGTTAATATGTTACCTCATCTGTGCAAAAGCACGCCACAATACAAAATACACCATGATCTACGCTGGGCCTCCCATTAGAAATAAAGTACGCAGACGATGTTGACTGTTGATAACCATATGGCTACAGAACCATGCTACATCACTGGAATCATTGCCTTCCACGCCTTTTAGATACTGTGGATCTGAGGATCTCTATGGCTAAAGACGTGTATACGACATGTATATCAGAGATGTTATACAACTCTAACAACTGGGTAGCCACGAAGGCAGTTCTAGATAAAACCTGATGCACATCGCTGCAGACACATTCGTACTATAATTATTCAGCATCTCTGACCAGACAGTACAATCCAATAATATGCAGCCCATCTGACATCACTGCATGCTACATCACGGGAACCATTGCCTTTCTGTCCTTTGCGGAATGGTGGATTCGTTGCTCATGGATTCCTCTGGCCAGAAAACTACGCATCGCTGATGCTGTGCAACTCTAGCAGTTGGGCAGCTCCCAAGGAAGTTCTAAAAATGCACGCATCGCCTGCACTTTTGTACTATAACCCAACAGCGCTGGCCGGACAGTATAATCCAATAATGCATTATACATTGTGTAGAACACAGTACCCCTGTCGGTGAAGGCGACCCAACAAAGATGGTCTATGTTTGGCCATGTTTTGCGAATGTTACAAGACACCCCTGTTCAGAAAACTTTCCAATTCGCTGTACTCGGTGCCAACATCTGCAAACCTCGTAGACGACGCGAGTATAAAAACAGCTAAGTATGGTACGTACTACTCTAAAAGAAGCCGGACTGGCTACACTACCGACCGGGAAAACCCTGAGGGAGCTAAGGACTTTCATTGAGGACAAGAAACAATGGCCCAAGAAGAGGGACTGATTGCAACTACAGTCGGATTTCAAACTACTGCAGCCACAGAGCACAGTATATCATCATCATCATCATCGGCAGCAGCAGCAGCAGCAGCAGCAGCAGCAGCAGTAGCATCAACATCATCATCATCATCATCATCATCATCAGCAGCAGCAGCAGCAGCAGCAGCAGCAGTCACCATCATCAGCATCAACATCCGCATCATCATCATCATCATCATCATCATCATCATCATCATCATCATCATGCATCTTGGGTTCGTTCTATGTTTTCCAGAACGCGCAGGACATTGCTGTGCTATTTTATTATAGGTTGTTGGTATCACTGTCCCTTTACAACTAAAGTATTCTTGTATTCTATGTCACAGTATTCTATAGGTATGATCGGATAATCACGTGCTACATGTTGCCAAGCATAACACAATAAAAGTATTTTATTTTTTATGTTGTTTGCTGCACATATTAAGGAAATCATCACGCACTGACTTTAGTGCGAGGACATAAATTATGGGATTCATTATGCTGTTACTATGCATCACGTGCAGGAGTACAAGAAACAAATTATCATCTGTATTTTCGTACCCTTCTATTCCGAAATGCTGTATCACCATAAATGTGAATGCTGGAATCCACGTGATGTAAAATAAGGCTATCACCAACACAACTACGCGAGCATCCGGGTTCTTACGCTCTTGTTGAACGTCCACCGAATTGCTTGCCCATTTGAACACGAAGTATTTTGAGACATGGAGCAAGAATATTGTGGGACATGGAATAGCCGTTCCAAATATCATGAAGGCCAGGTCCTTCTTTTTGCTGTCCCCATCAAAGGCGCATACCGCGAGTTCCTCACCGCGTATCACCGCAGGCGTGGTGTACCAATGTAGACCATATGCCAATTGACAGGATCCAATAACTATTACCATACAAAGACATATCTTTGCCATTAGACTGGCAGTCACCAGTGCTCTTGCTTGTAAAGGTCGAGCTACTTGATAAAGCCTAAGCGCAGCAAAGAATAACAGATGGTATGCGCTTCCCATCTCACCTAGTGGAGTAATGAAACAAAATATCGGACACAAGAACGGTAACTCTGGCAGTCTCATTATTGGGAAAAGAAACGCTGAATAACCAGCACCACCGAAGCACACACAGAAGTCAATAAAAGCCAAACTGGTTAAAATCATAAATATCGGACTTTTATATTTCTTAGACTTAATAAAATAAACTATGAGAATAATATTTAGTACTGCGCCGATGAGTTTAAGTACCGTTGGTACTTCTTGATAGAGATAATGTGGCACGTAGAGGTTAAAGCGTGTATGTTCAAAATCTGTATCATTTGTTTCGTCAAATGGCAGATCTCCTGGTGTTGTCAGCCCGGGATCCATGGTACTCGCTATCTGGTCAGAAGATAAAGAATTAACGGTTTTCGCACAATCTTTCTCAGTCGACTAACTCCCGGAGAGATCACACTGTTTAGCCATATACTATAGAAATGTCTTACTCGAGCAGCACCGGCGCGCTCCCGTACCTACAAGGTTAAGGTATCCATAAAGTAGCAAATTTAGTTAGGATACGTATATTTTTTATCAATATATGAGAACTTTAAGCATATATAAATTTTAGCTCAGTAGGTTCCCATCTGTAGACCAAGAGATTATTTCTCAAAGATTTACTCGATAACCGAGCCAGTCATTCCAGTGGTCATTTTCCAAAATAGTATCTCTCTTGGCCTGCAGATGGACAGTCGATAAGTAAAAAAATGTTTAAACAAATTGAATAATCGAATGGTTAAGTTACAGTAATATTTCTTCTCACATCTTAAATAAATATTAACATGGTAGGTATACCAACCAATAATGATAGCGGCTGTACTGATGCTCGTACACTTTTACATGACAGTCATCTACGAATATTCAACGTATCTTATTTATAGAACTCATAAATATACATATTATAAATAGGGAAAGTACAGCCTCATATTGCAATCTCTGTCATCGCAATAAAGTAATTATCTGCGAACACACGAAGACAACGTTCTAAGACAAATGGTTTCTTTTTGTGGATGTGTGTGGCGCTTATATTTAGAAGCATTTAAGGTAATACTATTGTCCATGAGTAACGTCGCACAGGCGATGATAATACCGTCCGCACAGGCGATGATAATACCATCATATACGGAATACTGGATGAGCGATTAGTTAACCAATTAAACGATATGGTGATGTGGTCTTTGTTTCGACAAGTTTCTTTGTTTTCTCTGCCGGGTAGCCTGCGCGGGGTCACATAGCCGATCAGCATGGTACCGGATGAGTGCGTTTATCATGCACTTTCGAACATGAATGACCAAATATATTCCTAATTGTTCAACTGGTATTGTATTCTTGCTCTGCCATTCAAATATGGAGATGTCAGAGCCGTGCGGATTAACACTTTACTCACGGTTTTCTAGGTTGCTGAGGAAAGGAGGCGTTAGTATTTGATCATCCGCTTTCAAAGTGTTTACATTTCTTAAAATCATAACAATGGGCCACGATCCCCGAGGCAATCAAGCACACATCGTGCGATATGATTACTATAAGTATAACAATAATCAGGCGGATCAGGTCGTGATTAGTATGATTAGTCATGATAAAATAGAAGGACCAGAACTCTGGATCAAGACAGTGTGCCGTGTGTGGATTTATGAAAAATTTGTGTAAATACGTATACCATCGTGCGTGTTGCAATTCAGCTTACACATGGGCAGGTTGGAAGAAGTCTGCCAGGTATTATTATTATTATTATTATTATTATTATTATTATTATTATTATTATTATTGCCCAATAAGGTGGATAGGGTATTTTATTCAGGTGTGTCTCACCACCTTAAGCTGAATAGGGTATTGTATTCAGGTGGGTATGTCTGGAACTACTGATCAGATTTTGCTCAAATTTTAAACAACGAAGGCGCAAGAGAATTTCCTGACTGACACTGAAAATCCGGAAAATCTGAAAATATGTACACGAGCTGTATGACAATAGACGCATAGGACAACCACCCACGATTTGGCAATGACAGGTTACATGTTGATAGTGGTGCAAATTGATGAGATGCTCCACCAGAATAATTTGATGATTAGACTGAAGCAGGATTTGTATAAGACCTTATGTAAGTTCCGTAAGTAACACTGGTTTTTCCGCTTGAAAATGTTCTAACGTACTGGAACCATCAGTGAAATTTAATATTTCAATGACATATTTGATCATACATGTTTTTAGAGCTGTTGACATCTAACTTGGTGTGTATGTGTGAGGTATTGGGCTTTGGGTACTGGGTTGGTGGTCAAACGGACAAATATCATTTTAAAATGCATGCTATCTGCTCCTAAATTATTTGTAACAATTCAACCGAATTGTCTTTTGTGAGTTATCAAAAATGATCGTGGATTGTGTGATAACATTTATATTGGGCTGACCCGCTTGTGTACGTGTGGTGCTCATACGGTCAAAGTTGAAAAAAATCGTGTGAATTTGCTAAGGAGTTACTGCATGTTACAGTTACAACATTCAATGAACAGATGCGTATTACAATCACTATGACTGTGGCCCAATAGCAACGTTATAGTTTACATGCACACCATCTTTCCAGTAATTTGTAGCAATGCGCTTGTAAAACAATATTGAGAGCATGCAGTCTGGGTGTATGTACTCTCCATCGTGTGTGTGTATGTGTGTGTGTGTGTGTGTGTGTGTGTGTGTGTGCGTGTGCGTGTGCGTGTTCGTGTGCGTGTGCGTGTTCGTGTGCGTGTGCGTGTGCGTGTGCGTGTGCGTGTGTGTGTGTGTGTGTGTGTGTTATCTGAAAGCAAGTCCATGTAAAAGAGAACAATATATCTCGCTGACACTGTCCAAGAAGAGCAATGTGATTCCGATTACACTGCATGTAGTAGTAGTAGTAGTAGTAGTAGTAGTAGTAGTAGTAGTAGTAGTAGTAGTAGTAGTAGTAGTAATATGAATTGCATGTAGGGGGGGGGGGGGGGGGGTCTAACAGATTGAAGAAATCACATACACTGAGAACACTAGCTCCTGCATTCTAATAATAATAGATCACTGTGTTATATACATATTTGTATTCAGTGCCGAATTTACGCATCCACAATGTTGAAATTTTGAAACTAATTTTACTGAGCTGTTGCTGACATACAGAATGTTTATTAATTATAAAATTCACCAAGGAGGAAAAGTTACGCAATAGTTTGCAGTCGACCGTGGTGCCGTAAGGCACATTAACTTGTATGGTGTCTTGTTTCCCGGTTTTCAGCTAATTCGCCTATTTTGGTCTAATCCATTATTGAATCTAATCATTAATAGCTTACCAATGATGCATCCATCTAATAATAACAGCTGATTGAAACCAGTCGAAAACGAAACCGAAACAACAACAATATGCCACGTGCTAGATGGATTTCCCTTTATGAATATTTATGAGATGCCCACTGAATACAATATAAACTAGATGGATAAGATCAATAACGGCTATAAAAATGCGCTATTTGACGATCGGCGTAACGGTGAAATTACATTGTTTTATTGGCGGCATTATGCAAATATGAACTTCTGACACAATGAGGTTATGTACATCGAATAGAGACCGATTTGCAATAATGAAATACTGTGACATAGCAGCTTTAATGCGTAGTTCATTTTTAGATCCCAAGTTTAAATGTAAATACCTGACTGTGTATAAACAAGCTGAATCGATCGATACAGCTAGTTCAAGCACTCCTAAGAAATGAACTCTTGGTAGTCTGTTCTCCCGAACTCCTAACAACTAACAAGGTAACAAAAGATGATCAGCTTAACGTAATAGTAAAATCAGACGTCGAGTTAGAACTAGAGACATATTTGTCATCTGTCCAAACCTATGAAGATTCGAAGACTGGTGGCGCGTACACTATAAGACATTCCCCACCTTGGATAAGTTTGCTAGGAAATATCTTTGTGTTACCACTACTAGCTGTCCAGCTGAGAGACTCTACTAAGTCAGGGCAAATTGTTTCCGCCAAACCAGCCACTCTAAAGCCGGACAAAGTTAACATGCTGTCGTTCCTGGCAGCTAATCTACCAAAATTTGCTCTGAAGTAATTGTAAAGAGAATTGGAGATATTTGCTTGTAAACTGTTTCTCTTAGAAAATGTCCATTTGCAGAACAAGAGACTATTTTTTTTAAATTTTACCACTAGAATGACCGGCTCCATAATCACGCCAGTCATTCTAGTTGTAAATTTTCAAAAATAGTCTTCTTGCTCTGCAAATGGACATTTCTCAAAACCAATGCAGAGGCCGTTTTTTACTGTAGTGTTAAAGGATTAATTAAATGAGTTGCATTTGTTTAAGGATTAAAATGTACGCTGATATTATTGATATTTACGCTGATATTATTGTTGAAATAAAATGATTCATAGCCGCTTAACACGCCCTGTTGGCCAATGCGGCATTTGGAGTGGTCTTATTAATTGCCCATTTGTAGAACAAAAGAAGATAATTTTTGAAAATTTACCATAGGAATGACTGGCTCGATAACTGAGTGAGTCACCCCAGTGATAAGTGTTCAGGAATATGTTTCTCTTGGTGTATAAAGGGGCATTTCATGAGAAACTGAAATCTTCTTGAAGAAATATGTGGGCCAAAAGGTTAAACCTGTTTAGCGCTGTCTCCGAGTGCAGTCTCTGAGTGCTAGTGATTAAATAAATATAAATAAAGTATTGATTTTAAAAAGCGTTTTCATCTTTAGCAATTATTAATAGCCGCATATTAGATGCTTCTACACCATCATTACATCCATCCTACACCATAGGATTCTTTGTTAGTCCTCCGTTCCTCCATGAGCAAGCCCTCAACGTTAAGGTTTTCGTTCAAAATGTTAAGCTTTTTCAAGTGATATTTCATTCATCAAGGGTTTATCCGATCACAATGAAACTTCACAGGATGCTTCTATACCATCATTACATCCATTCGCCACCATGAAAAATATGATTTTCAAAAAAATTCCCACATTTTTTCAAGGTCTGAACATAGTCTATTGTCTGGCTGTTATTCACCAAGAATTAGGTAAATGTTAACGTTTATCAATTGATATTTCATTCATCATAGCGTTATCCGAACAGTAACAACATTCATTTAACTTTGTTGTTAAAGATGTATTTCTGACAGATACATTAACTGTAAAGTGTCCACGCAGATATACTCCACCCACCACTGACCTAATACCGGTATGACGGTTAAACCGGCATGGAAATTCATATCATAACCGGTATCAGTTTTTCCAATACCGCCCATCCTTACTTGCATCATTGTCTTATTGAGGCAAGTAGGCCTAGCCTCAATAGTTTCTGAAAAATCCATATGATTCGAATACAGATCCGGAAAATCCGAATCACAACCAACGTTTCAGAACTCTGGGTTGCCATATCAACCCTTTTCAGTTATGCTAAGATTACAGACAAATCAAACCAGTTGTTTCCGAGACAAAGCCGCGGAGAGAACCAGACAGACTGACAGACATAGATCCATCACATTCAGTGGGGAGAGGGTAACTCACAAAATTTACTCTCGCCGAATCGCCCATCTAGCCACATGTAAATTACGAACATCTCTCAATGCTTCCATCATTTGTCTCAGCGATGTGATTGAGACCCGAGTCCTAAACTAGGCCCTACCCCCTACGTGGCTTAAATTTTCGCAATATGTTTTACCCGGTTAATGTATTAAACTAGCTTGTTAGCAGATTTATTACCTAGGTTGGTACCGGGTTTAAAATTTGTAAATCTTTTAACGGATAGCTATAGGTCACATCGAATAGATTTAGGTTTGTAGGCAGTTATACTTATATTACTTACGCGTACGTTAAACAATTCCACCCTCTTGCTATTCAAGTTACTGGTGTTTTAGTGAACAATAAGAGCCAGTGTCTTACATCTTAATTGTTTATGGAGGAGATTATGTGCACACTTACTGCTAACTATAACAACAGTTAGAATCTATATGACGTGTGGGCTAAATTATTTTAAGTATACACACCAGATTCAATAATAGTGCCTTTGGAATAATTACACAGTTACAGTCAAACGTTCTCTTACGGACACCTCCATATAAAGGGCATCTCCACATAAAGGGCACTTAAAACAAGAGCAATCATTGGTTGCAAACCATCGCCCTCACTTTTTGAAAAATTGAGATACTTTAACATATTCAACTGAAACTTGGTACATTGCTTTAGTATTAATAGTTACAGATCAAGTTCGTCTTTCGCAAGTTTTCGTCACAATTTGACAGAATTATCCCCCTTTTTGAAATATCAGTTTTCCAGACTTTTTTCCGAGATGCTCCTACATATTCAACTGAAACTTGTTATAAGAAGTTACAGATGAAGTTTGAGTTTCAGCAGCTTTTGTTAATTTTTAATTGAGTTTTAGACCGAAGATACTTACAGAATGCTTGGGTTTGGGGGTTTTTTTTTAAAGAAAAGGGTTGTCTTAGGAGACGACTGTGATTTTCAAAGCACCAACTCACTCGCTGTATTCTCTTATGCTCATTTTGTATGCACCTGGCCACTCATAGCCACGGGTATGGGTTATGAAGAAGAGTGGCCATGATCGGGGTGAGGATTAATTCAAAGATTCTATTTGTTCGTTATTCTGTCCATCCAAAATCTGTTTTTGGGCATTAACGTGGAAATTTTTTACCATCTTTTTTCTGGAATTTGATTTCGATATACACACGGTAACTGAAAGTGGATGGGGTTTGTTTTATTGCAATTGCATTATAGGCATGCCATCAGCGGGAGAACACATTTTCCTTCTACATTTCCTTTCGTGTTTTGCATATAAATAAAGTTTTCATAACTAAATTGTCACATCCTGTATAATCGACTCTATTTTTTCATCAGATTAATACTAAATTAAAACATGAAATAATCTCGTTTATTACTATATTAACATCTCATAATTTATTACTATTCCTACTTTGTATCTCAATACTTTTTTCTTCAGCTTTGCAGGTCACAGGTTTTATCATACATTTATGTCGTCTCCTAACTACTGTGCATGAACCATTCTTGGCATAAACACGCCTGTCTCCTTGCATGGTCCTACCTATAAAGCTACAAATTTACCCAAGCTAACATATGTACTGTGCAACATGAATTTCTTGTCTCAGCTCCAACAACCATCCTTGGGTTTATACACTTTTCTCGATACAGTTACAACAATTTGTCCTCATTTAAATACTGCATTACATCAATTTATCAGGCAAAAAGGTATTTCTTCTCTTAGTTAAAACATATATTTTCGCTTTTTATATGCATGTCCCCATTTAAGCAGCTACAACTACTTGCCATTAAATAGCATAGGTACTGTAACACATATATTTATCTAACACAAAAACCATTCCCTCTCTCAGCTACAACAACTAGCTTTGGCTTTAACATGCATGCCACAATTTATGCAGCTACAGCTATTTGTCCTCAGTCAGGTGTTTGAAGCGAGCCGGTAGACGCAATTAAAAATTATGCGTTAGAGTTTTCGTCGCCGGGGCGGAATACTAGTATCCGGCAGCTTCCACTATGCGCATGCTCTGCGAATGTATACCAACGTGGTCAAAGTCATCTGCTAATGTAACTAAAATGGCTGATGTCTGTGTAACGATTGTTCGCTTGGTAAATATAATCGACGATATTTCTTATATCGCTTTCTCCAATAATATGAATCTTTCACTAAAATCGCTAGAAAGTAAAGTGTATTTTTGATAAAGAATGATACTGGCATAGCATACACATATTCAGTAAGTAATTTGTCTTTGAAGCTTTGAAGAGTTTGCAGAATTCTGGCTATCACTGATTAAGTCCCAGGTGACTTTGTCCAACTGCCGTGTACACACGTGTCAGAATTGACGTCAGAAATCGACAACAGTAGATTATTGGACAATTGCCAGCTGCTGGACCAGACAGGGGTCAGACTATGAAATAAACATCCAATGACCGCCGCCTGTACACACACTACATAAATGGTCTATAAAGTATTCGGCTTATTATTCCAGTATTCGTGACTTTACTATGAATGTCCTCATGCAGCTACAACAACATGTACTAAATTAAGCTAGGTACCGTAATACATGTGTTTTATCTAACACGTAGCCCCTTTCTCCTGTCAACTACAACGTATGTCCTTGGCTTTAGAACTTGTCCTCAGTTAGGTAGTGTAGAACATATGATCATGCCATTCTTTTCTCAGCTATAGCAACCATTCATAGTTTTACCATACAAATCCAGATCTATACAGCTTCAACATCTTGTCTTAGTGTACAACGTTTGTTTAGCAAACATGGCTTTCTCCTTCCATCTACGTGTACAACAAATCTTGGTTCTACCAATGTTTCATCTGTCGCATAACGCTGTGACGCGAATCGACCAGGCGGGTACAGGCCATCCCAGCCAAGCGGGTTATGGGCCGCCCATCCTGGAGTCGTTCCCATAATCACATGCCCCAGGGTAGAGCAATAAGCGTGTATAAGCCTATACAAGAGGCATTTCGTCGTGAAAACGACTAAGTTCGTTAGAATACGTAGTGCGCATGGGCGCGCTCGGACACTTCATCAACAACACGCATGTCAAGAATGGAGGCGAGTGTATACCTCTAGTGTACCGAGTTGGTACTCGTAAATACCTTTAATCTACCTATTTTCCTCGTTCTTGGTAGCATTCACTACCAGAATTTGACGAGCTTTTTAAAACTTCAAACCATTTTAAAATCGGTTCAGAAATGGCCAAGCTATCGTCATATATATATATATATATATATATATATATATATATATATATATATATATATATATATTGTATGTTATCGAGTTTTCTATTATTTAGCACATATTTCACTGTGTTTAGCTGAGTTTTGCTATTTGAATTTTATACCATATAACTTTCCAAAGTCATAAAATGTCATGGAGGAATATTTGAAAATTACACCTGGAACAGCTGATACATATTTTTACCATTTTTATTTAGTTTTAAATAAATTAAATAAACATAAATTAATAAATATAAATTAAATATAATCATATAAGTTGATGAAACTAATTTGACTGAAAGATGTTGATGCCTTATAAATTAAAATAAATTAATAAATAAATATAAATATATTCCTACAAGTTATTGAATATTTTGAAACTAGTTGGCTGGAAGTTGATGATGCCTTATAAATCAAATTACATTAAGTAAAAATTAATATAATTATAGAACATGACAATGTTGTTCAGACAGGTGGACGATGGGTACTATTGTTCATGTAGGTGGCCGCTATTGTTCATCACAACCAGCGCGTAAGTGGGTGCTGTCCGCTATTGTTCATAAATGACCGCTGCGCACTATTGTTCATGCAGGTGTCGTCATTCATGCGCATAAACGCTATTCTTCAAAAAGTGCAAGATAAAATGTTCAATGGCGTGTGATGATCGCTATTGACGGATTCATAAACACTCGAATCACACCTGCAGGAAAAGTTACACATTAACTATATTTTAACATTTTTTGATTTTTTCAAACATAAATCATGGTGCAATGGTAATTTAAGCGAATATTTTTTCATACTAATTTGACATAGGAAGCTACAATTCGTGCTAGTTTCAAAATATTCATCAGATATACGACTAATGAATTAACCATATTTTACCATTTTTTTTCCCACCTAAATCGTGGTGCAACGGTAGCTTAAGCAAATATTTTAAAATACTTATTTGACATAGGAAGCTACAATTCACGCTAGTTTCAAAATATTCATCAGATATAATATTTTAACATTTTGATTTTTCAAATCTAAATCGTGGCACTGTGGTAGTTTAAGCAAATATTTTTTTATACTAATTTGACAGGAAGTTTGAATTCGTGCCAGTTTCGAAATAGTCGACAGATATACAACCAGCTTTGTGCTATTGTTCATAAGTGGGTGCTGCGCGCTATCATTCTAAATGGCATGACTGGATGCTGTGTGCTATTGTTCATACAGGTGGCCACTGGACGCTATTGTTCTAAATCCTGATTGATCGAGATAGGGTCAAATATTAATCATTTTGATTAGCATCCAGTGGTCACCTGCAATTCATATGCGAACGTTGTTCATGCTATTATTCAAAAGTCATGTTCAATGACATAGGAATCCACATAGTTTCAAAATATCTTTTTAGCCATGAGTGGGGGGGGGGGCCCGCCCACCTAATTAATATCAGTCAGAACATGCTCATCTTTACACATGCATGTCAATACCTATTTAAAAACGCATTAATCTATGCATTAACACGCATATGTCAGAACAGACAATAGCATGTAGCCGGACATTTAGAGCAGACACCTGCATGAACAGTAGCACACAGTGGTCACCTACAATTCATATGTGACCGTTGTTCATGCCATTATTCAAAAGTCATGCCAGATGACATAGGAAGCCACAATTCCGCTTAGTTTAAAATATCTTTTTAACCATCAGGGGTGGGGGTGGGGGCGCTGCTGCCCACCTAATTAATACTTTAAACACGATCAGCCAGAACAAGCTCATCATTACGCACGCATGTCAATACATATTTAAAAACACATTAATCTATGCATTAACATGCATATGTCATTTAAACAGACAATAGTGTGTAGCCAGAAATTTAGAACAATAGCTCACAGCGTCTACCCACTCATTTAGAACAATAGCGCACAGCATCCACCCGCTCATTTAGAACGATAGACTCCACCCACTCATTCAGAACAACCAATCAGAACGCAGTATTTAAATAGGTCAAGAGCACATTTGCATAGCAATAGCATACAGGATCCCCCTTTACTACTTACATTTATCTAAAGTGCAACAGTTCAATATCCCGTACATATATTTAAAGAGCAATAGGTCCAAGCCCTGTACATTTAGCTAAAGCACAACAGTTCAATATCCCGTACATTTATTTAAAGAGCAACAGTTCCATGTCCTATGCATTTATTTAAAGAGCAACAGTTCCATGCCCTATGCAATTATTTAAAGAGCAACAGTTCCATGTCCTATGCATTTATTTAAAGAGCAACAGTTCCATGTCCTATGCATTTATTTAAAGAGCAACAGTTCCATGCCCTATGCATTTATTTAAAGAGCAACAGTTAAATGTCTGTAATTTATTTCAAGAGCAAGTTACATGTCCTATGCATTTATTTAAAGAACAACTGTTCATTGTATGTACATTTAATCAAGGAGAAACAGTTTAACGGCATGTACATTTATTTAAAGAGAAACAGATTAATGCCCTTGCATTTATTTAACAAGAAACAGTTCAATGTCCTGTGCATTTATTTAAAGAGAAACAGTTCAATGCCCTTGCATTTATTTAAAGAGCAATAGTTTCGTGTCTTGTATATTTATTTAAAGTGCAGCAGTTCCATGTCCCGTGCATGTATTTAAGGAGAAACAGCTCCATGTCTTGTATTTATCGTTTTCCAGTTTCGAGGCACATGTATATATTTTCCTATGACTATTGGTCGCCACTATATAGGCATACCACTAGCACTTCCTGATTTTGTCCTCAGATGCAAACCAAACAAGAGCAATAAAAGATCGCAGACCGTGGCCTATGGCAACAAGAGCTCCTGGCCAAATTGGGCATGTAAATTAATCAAAGACATACAACACACCGTTGTGATGGACTTTTCGACATTGGCTACCGACTTGCGTCATTTTGATTGTGACGTCAGTTATCAAGTGACGTAGTTTCTTACGACATCTTGTACTTGAGTGGCATATC
Organism: Chaetoderma sp. LZ-2023a; assembly: GCA_034401795.1. Lineage (NCBI taxonomy): Eukaryota > Metazoa > Mollusca > Caudofoveata > Chaetodermatida > Chaetodermatidae > Chaetoderma > Chaetoderma sp. LZ-2023a. The sequence continues at coordinate 313,252 of JAVVLW010001882.1, forward strand.
GGATCCGTCCATTACCATAATTGAGTGTCACCGAGGACCTCCAGTTACAGAACAGGTAATAGTATGCAATCAGACCAACAATCACAACCAGTTCTATACATAGCCAGATTCATTAATGTATTTATAATTTACCAAGTATTATGTTGCATACTTTGCAACTAATTTGTTCAGGAAATGTTGTTGCATTTTGGCAGCAACATGTTCCTATCAAATGGGTTTTAATAGTCAAGAGCTTGGCTGAATAGTTACATTGAAATGAAGGAATCCAGTTTTAGCTATTGCCCGCCCATCTCTAGCTAAGCTCCACCCACATTTCGGCTGTGCTGGGATCGTACGATCCCTGAACTCCACGGATATAAATTAAAAGCAAACTATATAGGTAAGCTGCGACTATTTTGAAACAAATTTAACTCGGTGGAGCGTTCAGTCAAATTAGTTTTAAAATATTCAACAACATTTTTATTAAATAATAAAAACATACGAGTCGTACAACAAGCTTAGTTCGTCATGAATTAAGCGTTCGTGACGAACTTAGCTACGCCATTCATGACGTAATCGATTATGACGGTATCATACACGCGAGGTAGTTGATTATGGCGTAATCATACATGTCGCGTAGTTGATTATGACGTCATATGATTGATGGATAAACTGAAATTTTTCCTTTGAGATTTTTGGGGAATTCAGGGGTTTAGAGTGTAAGAACTGTAAGCACACAAAGAAACCCTTCTAACGCGTTTGACATGTTTGATGCATATATCCCGGCAGTAGTCACAGATGCTTAGAAAATGAAAACAATACGGCGTTGCTTTTATTGATCCAAATTGTGTTGTAAATAGATTGTACACCGTGTCTGATGTGCGGTACTATCATAGATCGGACAGAGCGTATGAATAGAAAGTCGGCCGGCCCTATGTGGTCAGGATAAATAATGAACGTTATTGGATGGAAATTGGGTCATCAGGATAAATAATGAACATTGTTGGCAGCTGTATGAAGTGTGTCAGCAATCACCGACTCGCCACTGTTCCTTTCGCACTGCGAATTCAAATTCTTGGGGGTAGCTGCTGCTTGATGCGCCTGTATAATTAGTGCGCGTTATTAGGCAACTCCTGTTTTCTCAACGATAAATTATATGAAGTTCATTACCTATTGAAAACACATTTTAAATTAAATTTGTCAATATTATGCCACCGCGTTATCGCTTTAATTTAATGTTGAGCCGTTGTATTGTGGTGACAACTAGAAAATGTGAATGCATGTATGCGGTCGTATGACAAGATAAAATAAGTTAAAGTATCAAAGATCGCAGCGGCTGCACGACAGAACATGGATATATGACGATTGCGTCACTTTCCATCACAACAACGCGTAGAGCCATGTAAATAGTAAGCCTAGTCAATATAGTATACATATTATCTAATAAGGAAACATTAGTAGTATTTAATTACGCATATCGCCTCAATATTCGCAATAATAAATTAACAACATGTAGCTAATGAGTATCTTTACCTATTTTTATTTACGGCACTGTCTCCGAGTATCGGGCTGGTTATCTATCAATACGTTTAGATTTCTGACAAAACCTTCATCTTTACAACACCAGTGTGCAACGTGTTCTTATGATGTTCTATGCCTACGTTTTATATCAGCATACCTACGTTTAACAGCATTTCACGAAAACCTATTTTATCCACATATCGTTTCACGCTTGGATTCGGAAATAAAATCCCGTGCGTATTCGGTTTGAATGTAGCTGATGATTGAAAATTTTCTTTAATTACCAAATTGCTCATCACCTCATCAATGAATAACAGTCTCGATATGACAGCTATATACACCATACACGATGCACTCAATGGGTGTGGTTTGGACAATGTCAGCCAACATCAGCAGTCAATGCTATGCGGTAGTGTGTCAAACCTCGAGCGCAATACTGTTCTGAAGAACACCTCTGAATTACCAGACGACGATACCTCTAGAAGTGAGAGCTACATCTCATTCGTGGCATATATGAAGTACATTGAGGACATACCGATAGACGTAATCAAATCAGTGACAGTTGCGTTCTACATCATCGGTGTAATCGCAAACCTTCTTCTCCTCGTCTACATAGTGAAGTTTAAACGATACCGTTCTCCGACATTTGCGCTCATCTTCAGTCTTGCGATTGCCGATGCTGGAACGTGTTTTGGCGGGGCGTTGTTCTCCGCATTCGCGATGTATCGTCTCATTGGCCCACCTTGGATGTGCATTGTATCTGTGTTCATCACGTGTATTCCATACACGACTAGTGTTTGTCATATGGTCGGATTTTCAGTCATGAGGTAGGTGGTATCCAATGTGTCAATGGAAATTGATAGTCAGGGAGTTCAGGGATCGATCGATCCCAACATGGGCGAAGTGTTGGTGGAGCGTATCTAGAGATGGGCGTGGTATAGCTAAAATACCCTTTAACCCTTTAACACTCATATCAGCCAAAACGCATTCTGCAGTGGTCTTGAGAAATATCCACTTGCAGACCAAGAGTGATGGTGCGTAGGTGTTTTCGGTGGCAGCCGTCAAGTTTGTCTAGAGCTGCCTTTGGAGCTGCCCAGCTGTTACAGTTATACATCATCAAGGATATGCAGGTTGCATTGTATAAACGTAGTCTTTTTACCAAGGGCATCTTTGATCTACGAATCCATAGCTTCCAGAAGGACTGGAAAGATATGTTCCCCATGATGCAGCGTGCAGCAATGTCAGCAGTACTGCAAAGCAGTGAGCCCAGGATTTTACTTCCCCCCCCCCCCCCTGGTTCGGCGTCACGGAGGGGATCGTCATTTTCTTTAGTTCCATGCTTTGTAGATAGGTATATGTGGGTGAACTCTGTTTTGGATTTATTCATAAAGAGATTCTCAATTTTTAGTTTGCTTGCAGCTATTGGGAGAAGTTCGTCAAGGGATTTCTTTTCCTCATCTATAAGTCCACATCGTCGGCATATTCCATCTCTAGCGGCATGCCCAGTATTGACACGGGGGGGGGGGGGGGTGGTCTTGTGGAGTTTTCCCACATGGATTTCAATGCAGCAGCCAGGTAACAGGTGAAGAGCATAGGGGATAGACCATCTCCCTGTGGGGAGCCGATTGATGTCTCAAACTCTACAGAATTCACTGAGTTGATTCGTACTCTCAGCTTGGTGTCTGCAAGCAGTAGTCTCACTAGTCGTAGCTCATTTTCATTGCAATTGGCCTGGCGTAGTACATCTAGGATCTGTGAGCGTTTAATTGTGTCGAAGGCTTGTGACATGTCAATGCCCATTTTGTGGAAATCCCAGTGTTTGGACATGACTACCAACACAAGCATGCGTTGAGCCAGTACAATGTCTGCACAGCGGCGTCCACGTTTGAAGCCACTTTGACATGATCCGGTGAAGTCGTCGATCTTGTCTCGGATTCGGCATAGAGTAACATTGGATAGGATTTTCCGTTTGCTGTTAAGATAGCTAACATCGACGTCAGCTCCGATCCAAACGAAGCCCTAACCAAAATACTGATATCAATGGAATCATCAGCTACTAGCACCATAGGTGTTATAAAAGACAACAGACCTATGCATACTGACGACCCTCTCGTAGTAAAACTGTCAACAGAACAGAAAGCGTTATGTCTGCGCAATTATCAAAGTGGCCAAAGTGAAGATCGCACCAAACTACGGTGGGAGCGCAAAAACATTCTGTGCCACATTAGCGGACGCTTAAAAGATCTTGCTGTTCAACAAGCAGACTCCCTAGCAGATGAAATCACTGCCACGGATGACTGCCACAAAATGTATCGAGTTGCTGACTACACACCACCACTAACTATACACAACTCTGAATGGCACTTTATCGGGACTGACCATGCAGAAGCAGAGGCGATTTGAGAATGGTTCAAGGAACAGTTCACTGACCACGATGATGAGCCCCTGCATCCGTTCTCAGGAGACCCAAGGCCATTACTAATACCAATTAAAACAGCAGGTGAGAAGGCACTTGAAGCCCTGAAAAATAGACATGCATACGGACCTGATGGCATGAGCAATGAACTATTCAAATATGCAAGTGACATTATCTCAAAACCGATCACGCACCTAATCAGTTCAACTTTTCTGCACCACCTTCCCATTGACGCTGTAGGCCAAGGCACCATTATCGCACTAGCCAAGCCCAAGAAGCCACCTGGACCCAGCCAATCTGCGGCCCATTGTGCTCCTCAACAGCATACAGAAAATCCTATCCAATGTTACTCTATGCCACATCCGAGACAAGATCGATGACTTTGTCGGATCATGTCAAAGTGGCTTCAAACGTGGACGCAGCTGCGTAGCCATTGCATAGGCTCAAGCATGCTTGTGTCGGTAGTCATGTCCAAACACTGGGATTTCCACAAAATGGGCATTGACATTTCACGAGCCTTCGACACAATTAAATGCGCAAGAATCCTAGATGTACTACGCCAGGCCAGCTGAAATGAAGATTTGCTACTAATGAGACTACTACTTGCAGACACCAAGCTGAGAGTACGAGTCAAGTCAGTGAAGTCTGTAGAGTTTGAAAAATCAGTCGACTCCCCACTGGTCTATCTCCGGTGTTTTACACCTGTTACCTTGCTACTGCATTGAAATCCGTGTGGGAAAGTTCCACAAGACCACCCAGCCCCCCCCCCCACCCGCCCCAGTGTCAATACTGGGCATGCCGCTCGGGATGGAATATGCCAATGATGTGAACTTCATAGACGAGGAAAAGAAACCCCTTGACGAACTTCTCCCAATTGCTGCAAGCAAACTAAAATTGAGAATCTCTATGAATGAACCCAAAACAGAGTTCACCCACATATACCTATCTACAAGGCATGAAACTAAAAAAAATGATGATCCACTTCGTGGCAGCGAACCATGGAGCTGCACGCTGCGTCATGGGGAACATAGCTTTCCGATCCTTTTGGAAACTATGGATTCGTAGATCAAAGATGCCCTTGATTAAAAAGCTACGTTTATACAATGCAACCTGCGTATCCTTGATGCTGTATAACTGTAACAGCTCGGCAGCTCCAAAGACAGCTCTAGACAAACTCGATGCCTGCCACCGCAAACACCTACGCACCATCACAGGACACTAATGGCCAGCCAGCATAATTTCCAGTGATGCACTATACAAGATGTGTAATACGCCGCCGCTGTCTGTAAAAGTCGGCCAGCAAAAATGGTCCATGTTTGGCCATGTGCTAAGGATGCCAGAAGAGACACCAGCACAGAGAGCATTGGAAGTCGCCCTACTCGGAGCTAGCAAATACAAAGCCAGGAGAGAACGTCATTGCATAAATCTGCTAAGCGTGCTACGAGGTGACCTCAAGAAATCAGGACTCGGTACACTCAAGTCAAGAATGGACCTGAGGGAGCTAAGTATTTCGGCTGAGGACAAGAAGACACAGTGGGCAAAAGTGAAGAAGAACTGATTGCAGCTGTGGGATGTTTCTACTACTACATCCGCAAAATACAGAAATCATACATACACACATGATGATGATGATGGTGGTGGTGGTGGTGGTGGTGGTGGTGGTGGTGATGATGATGGCGGTGGTGGGGGTGGTACTGATGATGATGATGATGATGATGGTGGTGGTGGTGGTGGTGGTGGTGGTGGTGGTGATGATGATGATGATGATGGTGGTGGTGGTGGTGGTGGGGGTGGTGGTGGTGCTACTGATGATGATGATGATGATGATGATGATGATGAATAATGATGATGGTGATGTTGTTGGTACTGATGATGATGATGATGATGATAATGATGATGAATGATGATAATGTTGTTGTTGGTAGTGATGATGATGATGATGATGATGATGATGATGATGATGATGAACGGGTGTTTTCTATGGCTGGATGGAGTGGAAACCTCTTTTAGCTGCAATCCATTTTCTGCAACCTTCTCCCCTAAATGGAGCAAGTTGGTATTATGGCGACATGTGCTTGTTGGCATAAACGAACCATATTGCCCAGTTTGTACAAAGCTGTGTTTGAGATTAGACTGTATGACCAGCCGTGACTAGTAATGACCCCCGAGTGTTCGAGATGGCATGCGTCTGCTCGTTATTAAGGCACATGCAGCATCGTATATATGTGCATCTTGACTTATATTGAAATTTTAGAGCCACAATCCAGCTTCCAGACCGACATGGACGCAATACTTCCTATTACATGAGAATTTCTTTAGTCCCTCCAGCCCCCAGCTTTTCAGATTGACTGGGGCGTAATAGTTCCATGATAATTTTAGTTCCTCCAGTCTACAGCTTCCATGCCAGACGGACTGGGATGCAATAATTCCTATTACATGGAAATTATTTTCCTCCAGTCCACAGATTCAAGATGGACTGGGGTGTAATATTTCCTCTTACATTGTGATATTAGAACAGCATCCACATCTTCCAGACGAACTGGGACGCAATATTTCATATTACATGTGACTTTCAATTCCTCCAGCCCCTGGGCCGCAATGTTTTCTACTATATGAGAAATTTAGAGCCTCCATTCCCCCAGATTCCAGATGGACAGGACGCAATATTTCCTATTACATGGCAATTTCATAGCGTTCAGTCTGTAGCTTCCAGATGGACTGAGACGTAATATTTGCTATTACATGGGAATTTTAGCGCCTCCAGTCCACAGCTTCAAGAAGGACTGCGACACAATATTTCCTATTGCATGAAGATTTTAGAGCCTCCAGTGCCCAGTTTCCAGACGGACTAGGATGTAATATTTCCTATTATGTGATAATTTTAGAGAGCCTCCAGTCCCTCGCCCCCTCACCCCCACCCCCACCCACCATGTGGGTCATCCGTAAAATGTTTGGTGTATACCTGGAGGTCCTGCATTAAGGTCGTGTTCACGCGTGTGTTCTCGGGGAGGGAGAAAAGTGGCACCGTGACAGGTATTTCTATGTCTGGTTGTAAGTCGAATTCTGTTAGCCCCTTCGCGTAGTAGGAAGGTCCACGAGCCAGTGGAGCCAGGACCTGGTACTCATCATTCACATAGGTGGTGTCCAGGGTGTTGTTGCTCTGCATAATCTCCCACCTGATCAACACCACTGGGAGCTCTACCTCTGTGCTCTTGAGCTTGAACTTGAGCGTCATGCTCCTAATCTCATGGATCTGTCCCGAGAGGGCGAAGTCGATGAACTTCCCCGCTGTGGATAGAGGATTAGGTATATGGATACTAGGCCGAATGACTGTCAGACAGTTCTTCTGAGGATCAGTGTGGTGTGAGGCCACAGGTTCAACTGCCCCATCTGGATGCCATACATACTACTGCATGTTTAACGTCTAGGTATATGCAGGTTTTTAAATGGTGATGTATAAAGAACTACTTCATGAGCTCGTCTTCGGTCGGCAGAAGAGACATGTATCACCCTCCAAGAGGAAACCAGTACAGCTGCCGACTGACAGGGTCCGACGACTACTTCATGATATCAACATTATCCACAAGCGAGCCAAGGTCCCACCTCCGTCTGATGCAGAGATACTGACTGCCATAGAGGAGACCACCCGGCCCATAGTATGAAGGAATTATTGACTCGGATGCTCTACCGGAAGTTTGACAGTGCCCAGGGCAGGTAACTAGATCTCCCCAGGACACTCACTAAGAGTCCTGTAATTCTCGCTCTCCAGAAGACTGGGGTTGATCCCAAAGATCTAACGGTATGGAAGTGGGCTGGCACATTCGATATCCACACAGATGATGAACACGGATGTTGGATGATATACAGACTGGAGCCACAGATTACTTCCGAACAGAGATCAGTACAGCTGTGACTGAGGGCCGTGAGGCTGGGCATGCCACTGGTACTCAGGAAGGGTGGGCCAAGGGCCGGAAGGAGGCCATTGATCACATCTTCAATGAAAGAGGGAGCGAGCAGGTGGTGAGAGACGAGGCAGCATGTAGAATATTCCCCGACGCGAACTACCAGGATTACCTCATCAAATATACTCCCAAGTCAGATGCTAAGAAGTTATGGACGAAGTGGGTCTTCCGCGAGAAGTTTCAGAAGAAGAACGTCATGGCATCTGATTCTAAGTGGATAGAGTTTCAAGCTGGTGAGGTTCCTCAAGCTTCTGAAGAAGTTCCTCAAGCTTCTGAAGAAGTTCCTCAAGCTTCTGACGAAGTTCCTCAAGCTTTTGACGAAGTTCCTCGACCGTGAAAAAAGCGTCCCCGCCGCCGCTACTACTGTCGCGACGCAGCTTCCTGGGCTAATGCTTTCGCTTCCTGGTGGGATCCAGCTTGTAGCTGAAGTTTTCTGCTTTCTCCAGAGATTGCTTGAAGTGTGACAGCTCACCTGTCTTCTTGTTGCTGAAGATGAATTGGTACCATTTAGCCACCCTCTGTACTCCCGCGACAAAGTCCCGTTTGGTCTCATTGAGGGTCAGGCTGTCATATTTGGTCTCCAGCAGAGCATGCCCACTCTTCATGCTGAAGTACAGTAACCGTGCATTGTGGCAGATATCTGGCGAGATCTCATGGGTCTACTTCTGAAAGAGGATGAAGACAGTGATCTTGGTGTGATGGATGTGCCTTGTGATGTCGCTGAGGTAGGTGACCGTCTTCTGGTCCATTGCAGGGCCATCGATGACTAGAACAAATGGGTCTGTCAGTCAAGCTGCTAGCAGCTTCTCCATCAACGCCTGTAGGTTCTACGTTTTGGTTATTGGGCCCTAATACCACTGGTCATTGTCGTCGACAGCGTCAGTGGCAGAGTCAGAGACCGGGAGTATGTAGCACTCATGCAGATGTTCAGCCAGCAAGGCATGCAACAAGATGTTTTTCCGTGTCCTGAAGGGCCGATGATCAATACCACCTGCCCAGCATCAGCCGGTCTACTGCTGTATGGTACTGACATGTTGCGTGAAGGGTGGCCAGTACCTGTTTGGCTGTAGCCTCCTCTATATCTGGGAGTTTAAATGGAAGCACTTCCTATATGAGCTCTATTGCCTGCAGGAGTGGCATCGTTGTACCGCCAGCTGAGACAAATGATGTGATGGAGGTGTCGAGCATGAAATCCCAACAACAGCTGAGAAGTTAACGCAGAGGGCCTGTGTCAGTAGCAGTCTCCAGAACATCGAGTATCCGTATGAGGTACGGTCATGTCTATTAACAGGTCTTAAATGGCAAGCCGAAGAACCCTGACTTCTTCACCACAGGGAGTAGGAGTTTATAGGCAAATCCTTTTCATCATCGATGCTAACATCATTGACTAGTGATCATACCAATCTTTAGATTATTTCCATCCAGTTGGAAGGAGCTTCTGCACTTGAACAGGTTCTGAACGAGCTCGTGTGTCTGTGATTCAGCCAACAGCTTGATGGCTCCTTCATCACTCGTCCCAGGGGTACCTTTGACAATTAGCCTGTCCTCTCGTATCATGCCTTTCTATGCAATGGTGGCACTGTTAATGGCCGAGGCTCCTTTGGATTGTACATTTCTGATGAGGTTTCTGACCGGTATGGTACCACGTATTTCCTGTGGTTTACCCTTCTCATCAAAGTCCATGAAGGAGATGGGGGCAACAGTGTCCTCTGAGCCGAGGCGTGCGTCACCTAAGTGGGCCAACTCCTCAATCTCCTTGCTTTCTAGGTCTGTAAGTCATAGAAACATTGTTATATATATATATAGCGGCTTAAACCTAGTTGTATCCAGTGGAAACCGTGGAAACCGATGAGCGTAGGTAGACCAGGCATTGGGCCAAGGAAATAGATAGCAGTGCTCAGGATACTGGCCCTCTGTGCAGGGGCATGCCGTGTGGGCTAACTGCCATTTCTGGGAATTAGAAATCCTCAGTCCGTGTGATCGACTATGTGCTACTGACTCTGGCATAGCCTGCCATGCCTCATAGGCTACTGTTGTGTCATGGACCTGCAGGGCTTTCATTATATATATATATATATATATATATATATATATATATATATATATATATATATATATATATATATATATATATATATATCCATCGTAAAGCTGGACATATGCCACGATGCTCTCAGCCATAGCAGTCACCAGATGAGCTCGCCCAGGTCTCTAATGCTGAGGTAACAGAGGAGCTGACAGCTGTGAAGCTCTACCTAGGATTTGGTAAGGGGCAGATCTGCTTCATCGAATACCTCATTATGGGCGGCAGTGCCATAGAGCAGCTCCTGCATACTAAATGATTTTAAAGGATCGGTAGTATCTGTCGGACGTGTTCCAGCAGTTGCAGGCATCCGTGGCATCCCCCGACTCTTGAGTTGAATAAGGCTCTGCACTATTACAAGCTGGAAAAAGGCTGTACCAGCGAATCATACAGTCCTTGGGTGTGTATGCTGACAGCGTGTTTGGAGGCTCTCGGGAAAGCCAAGCTAGTTCAGGCAATCCGCACCGCAAGATAGTCAGGATGATCTAATGCTCGAAGAGCTGGATCTACTGGCGGCAGAGAAGACTGGTGGCGAGCACAGCAATAGCCAGACCTGACACCACTCGTAGGGCTATCATTCTGCTAACACTACCGGGCAGGGTCGTGGGTGTCAGCACAGGTCGCCGTCTGTGTATCGGAGCGACAGTCAGTATGACAGTCGGAACGACGGTAGCACTAGCCCTCATAGGGGACCACAGGGACCTAGGTGTAATGGGCGGCCAAGTTGATGTCAGTGTTAAACCCAAAGTGGACACCGGGAGAATTTCACTTGACTATCATGTTGTTATAACGCCTGACCACCAGGTCCTCGATATTCACGATCATGTTGCTTGGAATAAGCCGCAGGTGTAGAGATATGGCAAAGTCCAGCTGGCGGCGGGCCTTCTGTAAGGCTTGCTGGAACTTGGCAATGAGGCTGCTAGGGTCTGCAATGATGATCATATCCTTGACGAGACTGCTGAACATAGCCTGCACCTCATTGCTACTCACCCCGTCTATAGACTGGCGCAGCTTGGTCTGAGCCGTCAGAAGACAATAATATAATGCTTCTAAGGATTGGTTGATTCGAACGATCCCCGCTGGTGCGAGCCCTGAGGTTGTGTGTGGGATACAGTATTTCCAGTTCATATCAGCTCACCCGCTGCAGTCGCTCATCTTCTTGTCGACAAGGCATTTCCTATACTGCTATATCTACCATCCAGGAGGTGTGTGGCTGCTCCTCTATCTCCTTTTTCAACATCTCGGCGAATGCCTGATATGTCTGATATGATATCATGATGATAGGTCAATAAGTAGTAGCAGCTTAAATTCTAATTGGGCATCCGACAGACCATCCATGCTGGAATATAGACTAATGGTGGAGCTGTCAAACATGTGATCTACGTGGGTAAACATGTTGGGGCTGATCGCTCCACAGTTCGCTGGTGGCTCCTGGTTGATATTCTATCACGTTTAACCCTACTTCAGTCAGTGAGCTGTGGTAGGTACTTCCCGGTAGTGGATGTAACACATCAGCATGTACGTACGTGGTGGAATGCTGTGCTACCTTGAAGAGAACACATTCTATGCAATACCAAACTGCACGTCTACCAACTAGAGATGGTCTGATGACATTTTCTCCATTTTGGAGTAGCAATCCGGACAATCGGCATGGCTATACACTCCGTTTAGAAATATATATATACAATGGAGCCCATATTTGCTCACTCGACCGGTCTAGCTGATCTCGTGGACATGTACGACGTTGATGCCGTCAAGGTTAAGGATAGTGATGGCAAGTCGTTCGTCCTCCAATATGGAGCAGACTCCAAGACATTCTCCTTCCATCCCGTCAGTGGAGATGCTCACTGACTTAATTGATGTCTCGAAGGAACATCTGGGTCGAGAGAGGGATGGGGACCAAATGGTGTCCCGCTATGACTTCCCGAAGAAGAAGTTCGTCCTCCACCCCTGATTGAACAGTCACTAGACAAGGTTGAGGATGTTAACACCTTGGACACTGACCTAAGCGTTGATGTCTTAGAGCCGACTGTGAAGCATGCCCCACCGATGTCACATGATGGTGTGGTGTTGACCCTGGCGAAACAGCTGCAGGTAGTCTTAAAAAGAAGACTGTGTGGTACCGTGGTGAACCTGGTGGTAATTGGCTAGCGTGGGTGCCACTGTATAGACCTCCAGCAATTATTGACCTGGAGGTCACCCCACTCTCCACCGTTGTGAAGAAGGATGGCATGGTCCGGAAGCTTTATAACCAGGGGACATCTTTCTTGACCTATATAGGGCAGGGCACAACCCTAGTTGCAATGGGTCATAGGATTAGGGTTACTGGAGGAAAGCTCCTGCTGCATCGCCCCTTTGATGGATCAGAGGAAGCCATCAATATTCAGGATGGCATCCTGCGGATAGAGGGTGTGTCACATTCCTCCAAGTCGAAGGGCTCAGTGAAGCTGCTCGAGCATGTCGGGCTCACAAGTCCGCAGACAGCACCCATCGTGCTAGAGCTGCAGCTTCTAGCCGGTGGTAAAGTGAAGCAGCTAAGACCTGCCCCTGAAGGCATGAAGATCGGCATCGAGGTCAGCACAGGTCTCGATCTGATGCAGATATTTCTCGAGGGATTCACCTTGTTCGGTTTAACCCTCCATGTATAGGATGCTGGTTATACTACTCCTCATAGCTGTGGTGGCTGCCTCACAGACAGCCATGATATTAGATGCCAAGTGGGACCACTTCCGAGACGAGCCTGAGTACAATCCCTTCCATGAGCATTTACGGAAAAACATCTACGACCGATTTGACCCACAAGAGGAAATTGAGTCTGCCTGCCACTTCTATGGTGTAAAAAGGTCTCGACGTGGTTGTCTGCAGCTGAGGCGGCACCAGATCCTCTATGTCACCTGTGAACATGCTAGAGTAACTCGTCTACTGCTGTTGGGATCATTAGATCAGGAGAAGCAGGCCAGGGCTCAAGCGTTCTATTTGCATAGTCGCCCAGGTCAAGTAATGATCTTGCCACCTTATCCCGCCGTGCTGCATAGCCTACACCATGCATGTAACTCCATGGTTCTAGGGGGTAGCTGTAACTCCATCGCCATAGTTCTACGAGATGGCTCATGTTGATCAGATTCGTCTCTAATGATTAGACCTGTAATGTGTGATCGGTATACCATGTAGAATGTGTGTCTCTAAATGGGTGTTCGGACCATGTAGTGTGTGGTTGATCACAGGTGATCGGTATACCACTGAGTATGTGTCTCTAAATAGGTGTTCGGACGAGCTGCTGCAACGTTATCACGCCTCTGTTCTGACAGCCCACCTCCCTCCTGTAGTCGCCGATTGGCGATCCTCTGTTCTGACAGCCCTCTGTTCTGGTAGCTTTAATTTATATACTACTCTGCACTTCTCTTCGCCCGAAGATAATGTGCCATGAGTATGGCCATGTTTAAAAGTCAAGTGCATAATTCTTGCGTCTTATAATTTGATTTATTTATTATACAGTACTTTGGTTGAAGAAATAACATATACATATTTCTTGTTTCATAGACATGTAGTAATATGGGTCTGTCGTGATTTACTTTAAGTGGTTTGTGGTGATTTTTCCTAAAATACATCTTGAACAAACATTTTGGAGCGTTGAGGAGGTTGTAGCTCAGGCGGTAACGAGCAGAGCTGTGAAACCAGCGACCATCGAACATTTCGATCGCTGGAAACATAGACAATCTCCTTCACTCCCCGTTGCCTCTCTCCACCCAGGAGTATAAATGGGTATGTAAAACTGGGCAAGTTACCAATAGTAGACTGAAATATAAACCAGCCTAGATATGGTGTGAATGGGACCTGGAATCAGGGACTCGATAGACGCCAATCAAACCAATAATAACATTTTGGAGTGTACGGCAATAAAACGTGACAAATTCTTCCGTTATTCAAATCAAAATGTGTGTTCGATGACTCCAATGATGCATTGCACCACGTGACTCAACCTTTTGCGTATTAATCTTTCACGTATTAATCTTTCATGCAGATTATTGTTTTCTCACCTCATTTTTTTATTATTCTCGGACACGCATCTCCTTTTGCAGTTTTGATCCAATCAAGTCGATACCACGCTCCCGTAAACACCACTATTGGCTTGTAATGGTATTCAAAAGAAATTTGATCGGATCAAGAATTTCCGGTGTAATTCCTCTTTTTATGTCAAAAGTATTAACAAAATTCCTCTTCTGTGGGTTTTATCCGATTTAGCCATGGTCTGCTTCGAGTGTCCAGAGATATGTACATGACCATTCAAAATAAAATCTCGACCCGCTGCTTGTTTCTAAATAATCCGCTTTGTTGCAGGTTTTTTGGCGGCCAACTTGGATTTTGGCGCTATATATTGTAGAAAGAATCTAAGTATCTGCTTCTCTATTTAAGGAGTAGGTCATTTGATTTGAAACTCGAGAGACTTCATCTAAGCAAAGGGATGAAACAAATTTGTTCTAGCGAACTTTATAGAGGATTCGTGATGTGTAGGATGACGTCATAATCAATTACGTCATGAACGGCGTAGTTATGTTCGTCGTGAACGCTTAATTGGGCTGGGCCTAGCTAAAACTAGATTTCTCCATTGGTCGAGTTGTCTGGTGGCTATCGTGGATGAGCCAGATTTTACAGAAATCTCGTCTTCTCTGGGTCCGGTGAACGGATGTGGTGGAAACTGGGGACATAATGTTAGGGACAAATTGTGGTTAGACTTTCTTCCAGGGAAGGTGATAGGTAAAAAACCTTCCCGTCGTGAACTAATCAAAATTCAGCGTTGGGCGATCATGTTATATTTTTCTATTTGATGGACTTTGATGACGAAAATGTATTTTATATATAAGTATTTATATATAAGTATGGGTATAGTAATGGTCCAATTTTACACTTTCGATTTTATGGATAAATCAATCGAAGGCCATCTTTGATTATTTTCCCGTGAGCAGGAATGGGTTCTAGAAGGCTGTAAGGTTTCAGGTCGATCACCTTAAAAACTCTCAGCGCAAGCATGGTTCAAATACTGCACTCGACAAATAATGCAAAATACAACGAAAGCTGGTTTCTTGAAAACCACTGCTTCAGTCAATATGTTTTTGTAAACATAGATCGGAATTGGTAGTGCTAGACGCAGTCCAACATTGGACATAATCGGATAGAAACAGTAACAGGACAACCATTCTGAAAATTTAGGATATGAAAACGGAAATTTATTGGAAATTGTTGCTCAGATATATAATCCTATGACTGGCACAATATGTCCATTTAGCTCCAAAACGTAGATCATGATCTGATAAAACATCTTGGAGAAGTCTTCAGATAAGTTGTGAATGCAAGTAGATTCATTAAAATATTGTAAACAAATTTCAATGACGTATGTTTTATTTCAGATTTTATCAACTTGTTTACCCTCTTAAAGCCAGAGCGAGGATCACAATAAGCCTCATAGCTAAGGTAGCTGTGGCTATATGGCTAATAAATGCAGCTGCTATCTCTTATAACAGAACATTCTTTCATGCACTGACTTACAAATACAAAGGTAAACATGTTACGATTTGCGGTTTTAAAGAGAATAAATACCAACTCTTCATCGAAACAATATATTTATTCGTACCAAGTGTATTGATCGCTATATTCCATGTGGCTAAGCACTGGATGGTGAGGAGACAGACTCAGAAAGCACTGTCCGAAACTGGTGCCCATGAGGATAAACATCGCCAGGGTACAGATGCTAGAGCTGTGACTGTTGTTGTCATGGTTTTCTGTATCACGTCATGGCCGCAATTAATCCACTTTTACATTCATTTCGTATTTCGTATGCCACCAGCCTCGTTTCATGAACTGATCGGGGTTATTTGCATAACAATGGAGTATGGGAACTCTATTTTCAATCCATTCATTTACGTATTTTGTGCCAGTTCTGTGCGACGTGATATCATCAACATGATTAAAGGGAGATAGTTGATTCAGGACTGCTGTGAACACGTATTTCGTATGCACAAGAGAGAGATTACATAAAGCACATGGGTAAAGGAGCATGCATTTGGTAGAATCCCAATTGTCTGCTCAATAAAGGCAGTTCTATGTTCCGATGGAAACTATCGTATATAATATGACCGTGCTTGTAGTTGGCAAGTTAGTGCGTAAATTACTCAAACAAGGTACTGTTTTTGGTTGATCCAGATAATCTCCGACAAACTTTCCACTTCTACTCAGTCTTTTACCAACTATTAAGCTTGTACACGTATTTGAGTTGATTTATACACATTGAAACCTGAATTCCCAGAATTTCAAGGAAATGGACCTTTCCTGTTTTAGATATGCCCCGCCCATCCCTAGTTAAGCTCCATCCCACACTTCGCTCGCGTTGAGATTGATCGATTTCAAGAAAACTATACAGGTAAGCTGTTGAAGATTTTGAAACTAATTTCACTGGGTGCATGGCAGCAACAGCGCCCAGTCAAATTAGTTTCAAAATATTCAACAGAATGTGTATTAAATAGTAAAGGCATACCATTCGTACAACAAGCTTAGTCCGGCTTCAATTATGCGCTCTTGGCGTACTTGTCTATGTCATTAATGACGTCATTGATTATGGCATCATGCTACACGTCAGATCATTGATTATGACGTCATATGATGGATGGGTAAACTGGAAAGGTCCATTATACTGGTACGTTGTTGAATATTTCGAAACAAATTTGACTCGGAGCAGTTGCTGCGGCAACAACTTCCAGTGAAATTTGTCTTAGAATAGTGAACATAATATTTAATAATTTGTAAACTCATCAAATGTATTCAATTCATACACGTTCGAGACAGACTTTTCGATTTCCGTTACAGAAATGTTATTCTGATTATGGCGTCAGTTAACTAGTGAAGTATTTGATAACAGCGTCATGTACACGAGCGACAAATGGGATCCATCTATTGCTTGTCTCTTAGGCATAATGTCTGTACAGTTTGCATACGTGCGCATACACTTTCATAATATTAAAATTCCATCAATCAAATGAGAGAGAGAGAGAGAGAGAGAGAGAGAGAGAGAGAGAGAGAGAGACGCTCATTCTCTTGATTGATACGATTTTGAGATATGCTCAGATGTGTGAGTTTTAAATTAATATGTTGTTCATACCATTTAATCGTTATATCACTAATTCACCGTATACACATTTCACTGGTGTATTGCTGCACGGTCTTGCACCGTATTATGTAAAGGGGTGTTTCTTCTATTACAGGCAAAAACGAATTTAGTGCAGTTCAAAATGTATATTGGTGCAACTGATATAATAATAATAATAATAATAATAATAATAATAATAATAATAATAATAATAATAATCAAGTGCCAACAAATCACCTATATCCCTCTATTCTATAGTTGGTTTTTTTTATTCTTTTGTTCTTGATATGTTTCTGTAGTCTTTACGATATAATATTATAATATGCATTGCATTTATAAATGCTGCATATGAGAATCTAATAGAATATGTATGTTAAGTCTGACGTTATGCTCGTGTTTCGGGTACACCGGAAGTGTATATTCTTCTTTACGGTCATCTTTTGGCGATCAACGACTTTGGTTTTTCTTTTAACAATCAATGGTAATCCGGCCTTATGTTCCAAATATGCAGCATTAGTTTCAAAACGTCGCTCTTAGAGCGAATGAAAAGTCTGTCAGAATGTTTTAGCGGCGCATAGGAAAAGTACAGTAAAACTCTACACATTATTCTAACGCAAGTACGTTCACAAATTTGAACCGGAGGTAAACCATATGTTTTAGCGTTAGCGATGTGTGTATTTTCGTGACATGTAGGCCTAATGCAAATGATATTGAGATCCACTAGTCAAGAACGAAAATAAGAAAATTAATAATAAAAAAATTGACAAGAAATGTTCTTGAATCTTTGTTATATAATATATATATATATATATATATATATATATATATATATATATATATATATATATATATATATATATATATATATATATATATATATATATATATATATATATATATATATACATGTATATATATATATATGTATATATATATATATATATATATATATATATATATATATATATATATATATATATATATATATATATATATATATATTTATAGAGAGAGAGAGAGAGAGAGAGAGAGAGAGAGAGAGAGAGAGAGAGAGAGAGAGGGGGGAGGGGAGGGGGAGGGAGGGAGGGAGGGAGGGAGGGAGAGAGAGCTGCGACTATCAAGTACCTTGTAGATGTAATGCACGCGTCACAAGGCATGAGAATGCATAGTGAGAGGACAGAAAACCATACAGTGAATGAGTGTCTAAGGCATTAATACGAAATTTGTCCAATATTGTCTTCTCTTGGTCTGCAAATGGACATTATCTGTGAGAAAATTAAATTTTTCATAATCAAATCTGTCAAACAAAGGCTTGAATTACACTGCTGTTCAGTAAACAAAATAGAGTTAACATAATAATAAGTATGGTTTGAAGAATATACTGATCACTACTGCTGTTGGCCAATTGCTCATCATAATTTCAAGGCCCGAATAACGATAGACTGCAAGTGGGAGTCATGCAATATCTGTCATACGAAAAATGGTATGTGTATGTTTACTTAGCTACAATTGATTGCTAACATAAAACAGAATGCGTACATACCGGTGAAATCAACTTCAACTTCAACTACGATGTAGTCTCCCTGGTTATCAGGGTAATGCTAAACTGGTTAGCCACACCGACACCAAAATTAGTAGTTTTTGCTTTCACTATGTACAGTTCTGTTAGTAAACTTAGCATAAAAGTTCATTTGTACATCTCTATTCACACTACTCTGCAATGACTATTTTCGTCTTTTGTGGAGGTAGTTAAGTTCACGGGCTCTGTAGTGATGGGCTCTGTAACTGAGCCAGCGAGACATTGCTTCTATCATTTCCGAAATTGATGTACTGATGTTGTAGGTACTTCCTTCAGGGATTGTTAGTGGATTTAGGTTCTGACAATCAAAGAGACCACTTTTGAAAATTTACCACTCAGATGACTGAAAATGTTAAGTTCAGTTCCCTTTTCTAACCTGTTCATACAATTATACGGTGTGTATGAAACAGGCATGTTATTTTTACTTTTAAAATAATGGTTACCATTTATCCTTTTGCCATACTAATGCCGGCTGAGCAAGTGCCCTGCTATGGAAAAAATACAGCGCCACCTATGTCTCTAGCTAGTATAGATAATTCTGTGCTAACGGTGCCTATGCCGTGGCGGTTCAACAATAAATGAGAGGCGGTATCCACATAATAACGTGCCAGAAGAAGAAAAGGAAGTAGCAGTGGAAGAAAAGGAGGAAGCCGTGGTGAAAACTGTGGAGAAAGAAATAGCAATGGAAGGAAAAGTGGAAGTAAAAAAGGAAGTAATGTTGGAAGTGGAGAAGGAAGCAATGCTGGAAGTGGAGAAGAAAGCATTAGTTGAAGAAAGGAAGGAAGTAGAGAAGAAAACAGCATTGGAAGAAAAGAAGGAAGCAGTGGTGGAGGTAGCGGTGGAAGAAAATGTGGAAGTGTAGAAGGAAGTAGTGTGGGAAGAGCACATAACTGCAGTGGATGTGTGGAAGGAAATAACATCAAAAATGAAGAAGGAAGTACTGGTGGAATGCAGGCAGGAAGAAACGGTAACAGTGGATACGAAAACGGGGTGGAATTAAAGCTAGCACTGATAACGGAGGTGCCAAGGAAAAAGCCCAGAAGAAGCTACAGAAGGCAGGCACAAGGAACCTAGTGAATCTGTAAGCCAAATGGAACAACTGTTATCCATAGTCAGCAAGCTTGAACTGAGAGTAAATACTCTAACGGACGAGAACTGGTTACTTAAAACTCAACTTCGCGCCGCACCACTAGTTCTTCAGTCCAGAAATCCCCTCACGAAGCGAATCAAAACCTGACAGAGAAACTTACTAGCCACACTGTGAGTAGGGTCCAGAGAAATATAATCACCCTGATACAGAATGCCAAACGTGTGCATATGAACAAACCAATGAGCATGCGCAGTGCACTAGGCACGGCAGATCAAATCAACTCCACAGCACTATGCATAGACACCAGTGCAAAAGCCAACCACGCTACTGCAATCTCCAAACAGACAGGGCTGCCATCAACATTGTGATCCATTCCACGAGCAGCGTAGACACCAGTTGGACCATGATGGTGATACCTGTGATACAGACAGCCAGCAGACAGATCAACGATCTAATAGTGGCTCATATAAACAAAATGAGCACAGCAGTGGCTATAAATATGGACGTGCTTGGTACCAACAACACAGACATGAACAGAGCTGTGAGCATGAACGTAAGCCCCAGACAGTGAACAAACTAGAACATGGCTATGAACCATGGCATACCTATAGGCCTCGTCGCCAGTCTGAGCAGTTATAATATCCACTCCCAGTATAGGCATGAGCGCAACTCTGATTCTTACTCACGTTATAGATATACACGTGGTATAGGCGTGAGCGTGACTGATTCCTACTCACGTTATAGATATACGAACCTCAGCCGCTATACGGGGTTGGGTGTGGTCATAACTTAGAATCCAGACATGTGCTGAGTCATGAAACTGAATTACAATACAGAGATGGAAGCGGTGCTGAACAACAACAGCCACATAGATCTGAAAGCTGCTGCAAAAACAACATTTAAAACCCAAGCATAATGGATCTGGGCTGCAAAGCAGAGCTGGGCATGGTCCCGAATGACAGCAACTGTGTAGACATGACATGGGCTGCATATACTACCTGGGACACAACCGGGATCGAGAAACCCTAGGTCACAGACAGTATACTAACTCTAATTTTAGCTACAAAAGAAATGTCTCCGCGGAAGAGCGTGAGATATACCAACATGATGATAGAAATCAGTTGCGTGCTGAAAGCTGCCAGAAGTGGAGGGAGAATCCTCAAACCCCCACTACTGGGGCAACTGTAAGTAGTGCATGTAGTGTAGAAGGTCTAGTGTATGATTATAACCATGGGTCACAGCTCGACTGCGGTACCAGTATGCAAAATCTACAAAATCTACAAAACCAATTCCTTAACAATCGTCTTGCGTTGACAGAAAAGACTGCACCAGAAGTCCCCTCACAGAAGGCTGATTGTGACATGGATGTGGACCGTATTGGGTCTGAGAGTGCTGCTGAGGTACCCCCATGTAGCAGAAGGCAAATTGATACTAGGAGTGAAAGGACTGAGGATATATACAATAATGTTTTAGATAAGGGATGTGTTCCACAAAAGCCTCCAGACCACAAAATCGGCTTGGCACCAATGTACACACAACAATAAAACAGGGCAAAAATGAGCAGAAGGAAACCAGCTGCAACTGCTCTAATCCTAAGATTGTTATAATAAACATAGAAAATCTGAGAACAAACCATGCATATCTTAGTGAGCTGCTATCAGACAAGCAAACAGTTGTATGTGTCCAAGACCACTGGCTTTTCAACTATGAGTTGGACTCCATTTCAAAGACATTTCCAAACCATGCATATGTAGCCAAATGTTCGGATGATGGAGATCCAATGCTCTCCTGCCATAGACCGAAAGGTACAGCAGGTGTGGCTATCTTATGGCCCCAGTCCTTGAGCTTGAACCGCTCCTGCTCATAAATACATACATGCCTGCAGAAGGTACGCTCGACAATACCACTAGCTGCCCCAGTGTACTAGATGAAGTTGCCGAACTAACACAGGAGTACTCCAGAGCCTACACCTTACTGTGGACGGGCGATATAAATGGTATGTTGGGGAAAGTAAGGGAGGACAAAAATGACAAGCTACTAAAACAGTTCTGTCTGGAAAAGGGCTACAGAGTGTCTCCGTTAATGCCACAGTTGCCGACATACCACGACTTCTATGGTGGTATTACATCGCAGCTCGATGTCTTCATCGAGTTAGCCAATCAGAACAGTGTTATAAAGGAAATTCATATGGACTCACGCAATCCGTTAAATCATAGTGCACACGATGCAGTTACAGCCACCATGCCTGTGCAGTTGCATGGATCTGTACCATCACAGCGACAAGCAGGAATGCGAGATAAGCAGAGGGTGAATTGGGACAAGGTGGACATACAAAAGTACAAGCATCTTACCTCATTGGGACCGAAAAACCTGATAGACCTCTCCCGTCAGAATCTGTCTTCAGAGTTCCTGCTGCAGGCAATACATGAAATCCTATATAGTGCAGCAGTAGATGCCAGTCCATCAAAAAGAAGCAGTGGGTCAGACCACATTATAAATGGGATGCTATGCTGAAGCCATTTGTAGAAAAAGAAGCCAGAGCTCCGGGCCCAGTACTTTGAAAATTTAGCTACACCTGTTGATGATCAGACCTTTGACAGTGAGATGAAGGAGTCACTAGTGCTTAGACGCATGCTGATTAGCCTAAACTCATCTGCAGAGAAACCTTTATCCTTAGTGGATACCCAACAAACTGAAAACCATGTGCTAAAACTGAAGAATGGCAAAGCAGCAGACATATTTTGTATCACTGCAGAACACCTAAAATACGCCTCATATGAAGTGCTTACAGTCCTCAATACCATCACAAATGACATGCTGACTACTGGCTGGCAAAATCCCAGATACCATGAAAACTGGCCTAATCACTCCGGTCCCGAAGAAAGGAAAGTCTGGTAGATGTCCAGATAGCTACAGACGCATTACAGTCAGTTCTGTCCTGGGAAAGGTAGTGGAAAAAGAAATTGTACAGCGAATCGGACCCGGCTTAAACCAGACAAAAAGTAGATTGCAGTTCGGTTTTACCCAAAGTTGCTCGTCCGTGAATGCAGTTTTTGCTCTTACCGAAACCATTGCTAATGCTGTTGATACCAAGACTTCACAACACATAACATTTATGGATGCCAGCAAGGCCTTTCATATTGTAAATCACCCAAGTATGCTTAATGCCATCTACAGTCAAGGAATCAAGGGCACCCTATGGGCTATTGTAGACAGTATGTACACAGATATGGGAGCAGCCGTTAAGTGGAAATGGGAAGTGTCGCAGCCCTTTGCTGAGTATCAGGGGATCCGTCAAGGTGGTGAGTCATCAACAGACCTTTTCAACAGCTGGAGCAACAAGCTACTACATAAACTAGAAAACCCACCCAGCTACGTATAGAATCAGTTCGATCCCAACAGGCGCGGTTATGTGTGCAGATGACCTAGCATTAGTTGTGCGAGCACTGGAAGCTATGCAACTCTTAATAAATGAGGCTCGGCGGGATGCAGCTAGTGAGCGGTACTTGTTTAGTAGCACCACAACTAAAACCATGGTGGCTAGAGGTACAAAGCCAGCAAATCTCTGGATAAATGGGAAGCTGTTGGAGATCACAAATGAGGAGACCCATCTTGGCATTACTAGAACATCTTCGTGTAAAAATCTAAAAACAGTTGAAAGCAGAATTAATTCAGCATGGCGTGCATCCTACTCCCTAATGGGTGCTGGCATGTATGGACTTAATGGCCTAAACCCAATGACATTTCAAGACATGCCTGCATGTCTTGTTATGTCATGGAGACAGGTGATTTCATTACCTATTATACCACGGTTTTACCAGTTTCTGTCAACATTAGTATGTCATTACCTGTTTGCCAGATAGCGGCTGTTACCTACAACACTTACCCATCATGTCCTCTGATATTTAGGGTTTATTTACCATTTAGATAGGTTAATTCTTTATTAGATTTTCCTAGCGTTGCACAAATTGTGGGCGCGTCCATTTTGAATAATTAGCGCACAGTATTCTGGGAAGGATAACGGTGCATCGTATCACGTGTCAGAATTCTGGCACACTTCAAGCGCGTCATAATGTGACTCGAGATGGAATGTGTGACGTAACAATAAGGAAATGTTACTATAAATAGTCCCCTTTGCTTTAAATCGGGGTGGGCGTTTCGGACAACCAACCAAACCAGATCAAGCTTTACGCTAGATAGTTTACCTTTAGCATAAATTGTGGTGGAAGTGTAGAAGTCCCGTGTTGCAATTATTATGGCGCAGGAGATGATAGCAGCGGAAACGGTACGATTGCTTACGAACTAAACTGTGGTCTGGGCCTATTTTTACATAGGAGAACCTGCAGTTTGTTTGATATTTACGGTATCATCTACTCGTCATAATCATATCGTTCCCACCATAATTCCACCACAGTTCTATGCCCACCACAGACCCACCACAAACATACAGACCTGTCATTGAACAGAGGTGTCCCGATTGATTGGCATTGTCGAGTGTGCGTAACTGACGTGATATTGGCGAGTTACCGAGAATGGGTATTACGTTGGTTGACCACTAGCCTTTGTTAATCAGTCGGTCCACCATAGTTCCACCATAGTTGGTCCACCATAGTACCACCATAGTTGGTCCACCATAGTTGGTCCACCATAGTTCCACCATAGTTGGTCCACCATAGTTGGCCCACCATAGCTGTCTACCATCGTTGGTGATAGATGAATAGCATTTTATTAGAATATAACTGCTATTGGTAGACCAGCAGCAGTGCGGCGTAGTACTGTTTACTATTTGCGTCACATTTGTTTACGTCTGTCTACGTTGGTGTAGCGTAAGGGGTTACGTCCCTTTATGGTATAGACCGTCAAGAGTTGTCTCGCTTGCACTTCGGCAAGCGAGTTAGACCTATTGCCGAGATAGGGTGAGCTATATGGTATACAATTCGTCAATGTACCGTGACATACCAGCAGCAGTGCGGCGTAGTACTGTTTACTATTTGCGTCACATTTGTTTACGTCTGTCTACGTTGGTGTAGCGTAAGGGGTTACGTCCCTTTATGGTATAGACCGTCAAGAGTTGTCTCGCTTGCACTTCGGCAAGCGAGTTAGACCTATTGCCGAGATAGGGTGAGCTATATGGTATACAATTCGTCAATGTACCGTGACATCTGAGCATCTGTCAGATGCTGTTTTACTAGCCTGTTTATAGTTGTAAATAAAGTTACCTGTTTGTTGCTTATTTAAAACCATCTCTTGTGTTATTATCTGGCTTCTGTCAGCCGAAGGATTCGAGCAGTGAGCACAGCACACGAACCCAAACTTGGTTGTTAACTGGACCCTCCTGGGTGATAGAAGGGATATTGGACAGAGAGCTTCTCGGGAAGCTGCTACTGCTGTCACACTACCATTATTAGTGTCTGGGTGACACTGTGAGCCATCATTGGCCTGTCTTATTGAGGTTGTCGCCTCTGTTGTTGTCGTCGTTATATCCCTAGTCCTCGCCACGAGGGGTGGCCCGTGACATTTTTGGTGGCAGTAGTACGGATAAAGGTCTGCTACGTGTTTGATGGAATAGGTAGTGTTACGTAGTCGATCGTATTGTGCTGTAAACTCACTCTCATTTGCCTTGCTGCATTGTCAGATAATAATATACGTTGGTTTTGTTGAATGGAGTCGGAGGATATGGATGTCATATCGTTTTGCCCGCACGACGTGTCATTGCATGATGACAATGACACAGAACCTTATAGTCCTATAGGTGCTCAGAATAAGAGCACAGGTGACCCTGGTAACAAATCAAAGTTATTGAATACACCTGCCAGTAGTAGGATGGCCGATGAAATGCACGTACAGAACAGTCGTGAACTGAACAACTCGAATGTCATAATAACAAGTGTCAATGACACTCAATCTAATGGTACTAGTATTGCAATGCAAGACAGGTTGAGTGAGCAAATGAATGAACAAATGAGAAGCATGTTTGGTGTGTTTAGGAGTGAGATTGTGAAACTGAATGAGAACACGGAATCAAAGTTGAAACAAATGCAACGTCAGATGTCAAATGTATCTGGACATGTTAGGCCAGATTTGACATCTCACCGTGACCCGAATATGACTAATAACAATCAGAATAACATTGGAATGAGGAGGGGGTCGAGCAATGATCCAATTAATTCCAATCGAAGTTGGAGTGATCCAGGACCTATGGTTGGTGAGCAGCATGAGCGATATTATCCATGTAATGAGAATCCAATTAGTGAAAGATATGCATTGTATGGTGATGGAGGTGAGTGCAATGTTGTGCCTGGATACCCTGGCCATAACGAGACAAACAATGATGACCACTATTTTCCGAGAGAAAGTCATAGCCAGTACCAGACAAACTATACACACTCATCTGCTCGTAATGGTCCAAGCCAGAGAAACACACATGTAGTACGTCCACCTCCATATGATGGAAATGATGAATGGGAAGATTATTTCAATCAGTTTGAAATAATAGCTGAAATCCATGAATGGTCACCGGTCACCAACGTAGGGATTTTCAATGTTTGGTTAGGGCACTGGGAAATCGGTTTGGGTCAGCTAATAAGGCTGAAATATTCCGAGCCCAGTTGCAGACACGTATGCGTGGTAGGAATGAAGCATTGCCTGAATTATCACAATCCATTAAGAAAATGACTAGAAGAGCATATCCAGGTGCGGATTCTGGATTAATAAATATCCTGGCGCGTGATTATTTTATTGATGCATTACCAGATGCGGACATGCGTCTGCGATTAAGAGAGGCCCAAACTAACAATATTGGTGATGCAGAAAGCATAGCAGTCCGATTGGAAGTGCATAGATTAGCTGATAGACACAGAGGGCGCCCTGTCCGAAATTTCCATGTTGACATACGTAATGATTATGGTAATCCAGATCATGGTCATTCAGTTCGTCTGTCTGATTCCAGTAGTACAGGTATTAGGAATGACGATCCAATAGTAAAATTATGTCAAGAGATTCGTGCCGGTCAGGCCGACCTGACACAACAACTGATAAAGAATCAAAAGGCTCAACAGAAACAAATAGCTGGATTAATTGGTGATTCTGAAGTATCAGGTCACAGTACTGCTCCAAGATGGTCAAATTCGAGTACGTCCTATCAGTCTTCTGATGAAGGTCAGAATAGTATGAGCAGTGGTAGACATCATGTTGGTTATCGAAATCCACAGGGAAGGCCGACTGGTAACCATGGCCAATATTCTAGCGGTTATAATGCTGAGTCTCGCAATAAAGATACACCACGTAGTGGATGCTGGCATTGTGGGGAGACTACCCATTATTGTAATAAATTCCCTTTACTCACCAAGACTGTGTTCAAGGGAAACGAACCACGGTCGAACTAGAGAGCCATAGTTCGACAATGGTTGATACCAGGCTCCAGGATGATCGAAAGTTCATAAGGCTAGGTAGTTCCGCTGCTAGCAAAGAAGGGTTATTTGTAGCTGCAGAAGTCCAGAATAGACCAATTCAGTTTTTGGTGGACACTGGAGCTACAGTAACCATTATTCGTGCAGACATTTTGAAACAATTGTTACCAACCTGTAGTTCAAATAAGGATGATACCAAATCATTCTTGGTAACTGCTACAGGAACTGTGTCACCTTTACAGAGTTGGGGTATTGCGCAATTGAAATTGGGTCACCGAACATTCAAGCAGGAGATTTGGAAAGCTGATATCGAAAATGAGGGAATTCTTGGGATGGATTTCCTAATTAACAATGATTGTAATGTATTACTTGGTCAGCGACAATTAATGATTGGCAATGACTCTGTTCCATGTTATCAGCATGAGACAGAAATGCGACCCACATGTAGAATTGCTGTTCAAGAGACAGTGGTTGTTCCAGCTCATAATGAGCTTATGTTGAGAGGTAAACCTGTAAAAACTGATGTAATTGTTGGAATGAAATGTGGAATTCTAACTCCACTAGATAAATTTGGTGAGCGAAACCAGCTATGTATGGCTAAGTGTGTAGTGAATATGACGCACGATAGTATTCCAATCAGGGTTATGAACCCTGGAGAGAAACCACTCACATTATATAAGCATACCATAGTTGGTCAATGTGAACCAATCGATGAGATATGGCCCCTGAAAAATGACCATATAGTCAGAGTTGTTACATGTCGAAATGATTTGAGTGAAACTAGTGAGGCTTCCACCAAGATTAATGACGCTAGTCATGATGAGTGAGTTAGACTGATCCTCGCAGAGATTAGTGATGATCTCAGTGAAGCTGACCCTATAAAAGTCAAGAAACTGATCATTGAGTACGCTGATATATTTGTGAAACCGGGAGAGAATCCAGGAAGAACCCATTTAGTAGAACACCATATCAATACAGGGGATGCTAGACCAATCAAGCAACATCCCAGAAGGTTGCCATTAAGCAAACAGGATATCGCAGAGAAAGAGGTCACTGATATGTTGGAAAAAGGAGTAATAGAGCCTTCTAGTAGTCCTTGGGCAGCACCTATTGTGTTGGTTAAGAATTAAGATCAGACTACCAGATTTTGCATTGACTATCGTCGCCTTAATGAAGTTTGTCTGAAGGATTCCTACCCTTTACCATGGATAGATGATTCTATTGATGCGCTAGCAGGGTCATGTTGGTTTTCCACACTTGACCTGAAGTCTGGTTATTGGCAAGTCCCAGTAGCAGAGGAAGATAGACCGAAAACTGCCTTTACAACAGGAAATGGAGGCCTGTGGCAGTTTGTTGTCATGCCATTTGGCCTCTGCAATGCCCCTGCAACATTTGAAAGGTTAATGGAGAAGGTATTGATGGGATTATCCTGGGAAACATGCTTAGTGTACTTGGATGACATCATCATTCATGGAGAAACGTTTACGGAAGAGTTAGACAAATTGGAAAAAGTGTTCATGAGGTTGCGAGCAGCAGGTCTGAGGTTGAGTCCAAAGAAGTGTCATCTTTTCAAGAGACAAGTAGCGTTTCTGTGCCACGTTGTCAGCAAAGAAGGTGTAGCTACCGATCCAGAAAAATGTAAGGCTATTAAAGAATGGCCGAGACCATATAATGTAACTACTATAAGACAATGGGTTGGAATGTGTTCTTACTATCGCCGATATGTTGAGCATTTTGCTGCCATAGCAAAGCCGCTCCACCAGTTAACTGAGGATTCGAGGCCATTTATTTGGACTGAGCAATGTGTGGAAGCATTTCAGATGAAACATAAATTAGTTTCTGCACCAATTCTTGCATATCCAACCAGAACTGATAAGTTTATCCTCGACACCGATGCGAGTGGGTTTGGGGTGGGTGCGGTACTCTCCCAGGTGCAAGAAAGTGTGGAGCGAGTTATAGGATATTATAGTAGGACATTGTCAAAAACTGAAAGACAGTACTGTGTCACTAGACGTGAGTTGTTGGCAGTTGTAGCTGCATTGAAACATTTACATCATTATTTGTTTGGAAGGGAGTTCTTAGTAAGAACTGATCATGGAGCGCTGAGGTGGTTGATCAACTTCAAGAATCCAGAAGGCCAAGTTACCAGATGGCTCGAACAGCTAGGCACATATGATTTTAAGATTGAGCACAGGCATGGCGTGTCACATGGTAATGCGGATGGTCTAAGTAGAAGACCATGTTGTGATAGTCACTGTAGGCATTGTGAGCGACAGGAAAGTCGTGAGAGTTTAAATGTCCCTCAAGAAAGTCAGTTGGCTGAAATGAAAGAGGCGGTGAATAAGTCCTCTGGTAGAGAGGTAGTTATGCAGTCCTCATTGGATAGGGGAGCCATAACGAGACACTCTAGAATAGGTGAAGGGGTTTGCAGGTTAACAGAGCTGGCCTCTGTCGCAAACCGGGAATGTGAGCAACTGACAGATATTTTGGATTTGTCCTCACAGGAGATGAGGAGCAAACAAAGTTTGGATAGGACACTGAGTTGTGTCCTGGGATGGAAGGAACAGGAGAAACGACCAGACTGGGCAGAAATTGCCAGCAGTAATACTGCGGTAAAGCAATACTGGGCTCAGTGGGATTCTCTTGTGCTAAGAGACGGTGTTCTGTATAGATGCTGGGAATCGGATAGAGGTGACAAAGTAGTTTGGCAATTGATATTGCCAATGGAACTACGTAATACTGCCTTGGGGCAGTTACACAATGCAGTGACAGCTGGCCACCTAGGGAGGAGAAAGATGCTAGCTAAGTTGAGAGCCAGATTTTATTGGTGCGGCCTTAGGAAAGATGTTGATCATTGGTGTCCTGTTTGCGATGTTTGTGCTTCGAGGAAACGACCAATTAAAAAGCCGCGAGCTAAGATGCAACAGTACAATGTTGGCGCCCCTATGGAAAGAATCGCTCTGGACATAATGGGCCCATTGCCATTATCAGATCAAGGGAATCGCTATCTACTTGTGGTTGGTGACTACTTCACCAAATGGGTGGAAGCTATCCCGATTCGTAACCAGGAGGCAATAACCATTGTTGAAGTGCTGCTGAAGCGTGTGGTGACAGATTTTGGCATACCTATGGAGGTGCATTCTGACCAGGGAAGAAACTTTGAGTCTGAGGTCTTCTCTCAAATGTGTAAGGCCTTAGGCATTAGTAAGACTAGGACGACACCATTGCATCCACAATCAGATGGTATGGTTGAAAGGCTAAATCAGACGATTGAAACCATGCTGTCTGCATATGTGGATACACACCAACGTGATTGGGATAAATTTATACCATTATTAATGATGGCATATCGTTCAGCAGTACACGAAACCACCGGACAATCACCTTGTTCTATGATGCTAGGTCGTGAAATAGCATTACCGATCGATATACTTTTGGGACAACCGAATGACTTTGATGGGAATTGTGACTATGCATATGACCTTCATAAACGAATGGAGGACATCCATGAGTTTGCTAGGACCCATATCAAGGCAGCTAGTGCTGCACAAAAGAGAATTTATGATCGAAATGTAAACCAGTTCTGTTACAAAGAAGGTGATCTAGTGTGGTTGTATAATCCATGTAGGAGGGGTATGTCCAAAGTTATCACGACCTTGGACTGGACCATATGTGGTAATGAACCGACTAAATGATGTGATCTATCGAATACAGGGCAAACCGAAGTCTAAACCTCGAGTTGTGCATCATGATCGGTTAAAGCCCTATGTCGGAGAGACCAAAACGAGATTGCCTGATTCTGAACATGTTGCGAACATGTCTACAGAACCTGATGTGACGGGGAGGAGGCGGTTGGAATATATGCATGACAATACAAAGGAGGACAGGGTATACATGACGCTGGAGTGAGACAATGACAAACAAGACGTACGAAACAAACGAAGACCAAAATGGTTTAATGAGTTTTTTATTGGTTACTAATGGGTCGCTGTTATTGTCTTCGCAGGAGGTGGTGTACCTGTGCATGATCTGCATGGATGTGATGTTCCATCGCATTGATGCTGCATTGCGGCACATGACTGGTCAACATAGCAACTTTGCATACAGATGCACCTATTGCAAAAAACTCTTTTCCCGGATGGAGGTGGCCAAAACAGGCCACAATAGAAAGTGCACCATTGCACCAGAAGGCCAGACTGTCGAGCCGACATTTATACACAAGACTACAGGGCAGACGGGCGCTGATGCTCAGACAGCGTTCGAGCGTGAACGGGACTATCTGTTCTCATGCATCCGACATCAAGTAAAGCCGAAGTCCTGCCCAACCGTCGCAGATGTTGCTGAGAGGAAGTCTACGGAGCCGAAGCGCAAGAAGCAGAAACGATCTGGGTGTATTCCGGTGAAATCTTTTGAGTTCGGTGTGCTAGCCAAGCTCGATGAATTAGAACGGTCTGTCGTCAATGTGCCGCTTTCCGAGGACCCCATTCCAGAGCCGGTGATCTCCTGTCGGGAAAAGCGGTCTCTTCTCGCCCAGCTCTCCGATGATGATTGTTCGGCGGAAAGCATCGTTGCATGTCCAGCGACTTCTCCGGCAATGGACAGTTGCCCGCCAACTCCGAAGATGGCTTCCAAATCGGATCGGGAGATGGTGTCTCTTATAGAGAAGTTCCAGACTGACGTTCTGAAATTAGATGTCTCCGGACAGATTTTTTATGTTAACCAGAGTGATCTTCTTTGTTTTCCGGGCACACTCCTTGGCTGCCTTGCCAAGGAGCATGAGATTCCAATCATTCTGCGGAACAATCACCACTTCCACATCCTATTGAACTTCTACCGCCATGAGGAATTCTTGCTCACATCACTCGGACGGGATCCGGTCGTTCTGGCTGATCTCATAAGTGAGGCACGCTTTTTCAGGATGCTGCAGTTTCAACAGGCGATTGAAACTCATGTGCGGACTCTCGATCTAGAAGAATAGGTGGACTGTTCTCGTTGCTCCAGCTTCAGATTCAATATTATCAATTACTCATAATTACACAGTGTTCACCAGTGCTTTGCTGTTTCTGACTATGCCGGACATCTTCCGAGTGTTTATACCTGCAGTTCGTCTAACTGTGTGTCATCTTCCGATATATATATATATATATATATATATATATATATATATATATATATATATATATATATATATATATATATATACACACACAGTTCTTCTGACTGTGTATGTCATCTTCCAACCATATGAAACTTGCAGTTTTTTTCCGCCTGTGTCTGCCATATTCCGATGTTATCTTCGATCCGTCTTCCGAGTGCATCTGTCTTCTTCCGGCTACCATTAATCTGCTGTTCTTCTGATTGCGTCTGCTTCGTCTGATGAAGTGGAGTCTTCTGTCTTCAGCCATCCTGTGGAAAAGAGAATATTTTTATTATTACTTTATTGTGTACAGATGGTATTCTGGGTTGTTAGCATCAGCATTATGGTGTCATGATAGGCAATGCATGGCTTGCCTATGATGACAGGATAATGCTGGTGGCTAGATGCTTGGGGTATTACACCATGGTGAGGCTTAACTATGAGAGCTTATCCCACTCACCTATCCTCCGGCATCCAGCTTCAAATACGGAATGCGGTTAAGCATAATTGGGAAAGGGGTGGTTTTCAGTGAATTGATGTATGGTGCATCATGGCGTATTCACGCATGTCTAGTATACCTAGTAGCAGCAGGTACACCTTGTTAAGTCATTTTATCTAGGCTACTGTAACAAATATTATTTATAACCAACCAAACCAGATCAAGCTTTGCGCTAGATAGTTTACCTTTAGCATAAATTGTGGTGGAAGTGTAGAAGTCCTGTGTTGCAATTATTATGGCACAGGAGATGATAGCAGCGGAAACGGTATGATTGCTTACGAACTAAACTGTGGTCTGGGCCTATTTTTACATAGGAGAGCCTGCAGTTTGTTTGATATATACGGTATCATCTACTCGTCATAATCATATCGTTCCCACCATAATTCCACCACAGTTCTATGCCCACCACAGACCTACCACAAACATACAGACCTGTCATTGAACAGAGGTGTCCCGATTGATTGGCATTGTCGAGCATGCGTAACTGACGTGATATTGGCGAGTTACCGAGAATGGGTATTACGTTGGTTGACCACTAGTCTTTGTTAATCAGTCGGTCCACCATAGTTCCACCATAGTTGGTCCACCATAGTTCCACCATAGTTCCACCATAGTTGGTCCACCATAGTTGGTCCACCATAGTTGGCCCACCATAGCTGTCTACCATCGTTGGTGATAGATGAATAGCATTTTATTAGAATATAACTGCTTTTGGTAGACCAGCAGCAGTACGGCGTAGTACTGTTTACTATTTGCATCACATCTGTTTACGTCTGTCTACATTGGTGTAGCATAAGGGGTTACGTCGCTTTACGGTATCGACCGTCAAGAGTTGTCTCGCTTGCACTTCGGCAAGCGAGTTAGACCTATTGCCGAGATAGGGCGAGCTATATGGTATACAATTCATCAATGTACCATTACATCTGAGCATCTGTCAGATGCTGTTTTACTAGCCTGTTTATAGTTGTAAATAAAGTTACCTGTTTGTTGTTTATTTAAAACCATCTCTTGTGTTATTATCTGGCTTATGTCAGCCGAAGGATTCGAGCAGTGAGCACAGCACACGAACCCAAACTTGGTTGTTAACTGGACCCTCCTGGGTGATAGAAGGGATATTGGACAGAGAGCTTCTCGGGAAGCTGCTACTGTTGTCACACTACCATTATTAGTGTCTGGGTGACACTGTGAGCCATCATTGGCCTGTCTTATTGAGGTTGTCGCCTCTGTTGTTGTCGTCGTTATATCCCTAGTCCTCACCACGAGGGGTGGCCTGTGACAATATCAATACACATCTGGGAGATATATACTACTCCAGTCCTACTGCATAGCCTTGAGGGACTGATACTAAAGCAGTCTCAGATTAAAAAGCTGGAAGATTGCTACAGGGACAATCTAAAACGTATGCAGCATCTACCTACAAGTTGTGCGAACGCTGCAGCCTACTTGCTGCTTGGAGCACTACCAGTGGAAGGCCAAACTCATCTGCATAGAACCCTTTATCCTTAGTGGATACCCAACAAACTGAAAACCATGTGCTAAAACTGAAGAATGGCAAAGCAGCAGACATATTCCGTATCACTGCAGAACACCTAAAATACGCCTCACATGACGTGCTTACAGTCCTCAATACCATCACAAATGATGTGCTGACCACTGGCAAGATCCCAGATACCATGAAAACTGGCCTAATCACTCCGGTCCCGAAGAAAGGAAAGTCTGCTAGATGTCCAGATAGCTACAATATGGACTTAATGGCCTAAACCCAATGACATCAATACACATCTGGGAGATATATACTACTCCAGTCCTACTGCATAGCTTTGAGGGACTGATCCTAAAGCAGTCTGAGATTGAAAAGCTGGAAGATTTCTACAGGGACAATCTAAAATGTATGCAGCATCTATCTGCCAGTTGTGCGAATGCTGCAGCCTATTTGCTGCTTGGAGCACTACCAGTGGAAGGCCAAATTCACAAAAAGATTCTGATCTTTCTTGTGAATATGCCACACAGAGAGAATTCCATTAAACATGAGATAATTGAAAGACAATTAGCCGTCAAGGCAGCAGGGTCATATAGCCGGGTAATGATAGCAAATCAGATGCTACAGAAGTATAGCCTGCCGGATGCATACGGTCTTCTGAAGAGCCTGCCAAGTGAGGGAGTCTGGAAAACAATGGTAACAAAAGAGGTCCTTGACCACTGGGAGTGCAAACTGAAAGAAGAAGCTGTTAGGAAGAAGACTCTGTCGTATCTTTCCCTTAACGCCTGCAAGATCGGGAAACCACACAGTGTATGGACAAGCCTGATAAGACCTCTGTATATAAGGTTACTATCCAAGCTAAGTTATTAGTACAGAGATATAACCTACTTGTAGGAACAACCCATAACTGTCGAGGTCCAGCCACCTGTCCACTGTGCAAGAGTGAAGATGAGACGCTGGTGCACTTCCTTGTCGTGTGTACACAGCATCAACCTACACCAAAAGAACTCCTGAGTAAGATCTTTGGCATGTTGAAGACACTAGGACTCCAAGTCACACAGAAGAACTGTATCCAAGCTATCCTAGACCCTAGGAAGTTTGCTGCAGATGATCCTGTAAGCTGTAGCTCCCGGATACTACAGAAACTCCTAAAACTATCCAGAGAACTTTGTCACGTCATGCATCGACAGCGTGCTAAGATGACTCAGTTGCAGTGATGCGCTCAAAGTTGTGTGCTGCAGAGTTGCATGGTGGGTCTGACTGCATCACCGCCTATACTCTACCAAACAGGTCACTTTTTTAAACAAAATTTTGTGATACTTAATGGATGCACATATTATTATTATTACTTGTGAAGTCCCGCGAATCAAGCTTCTCGTTGGACACGTCGGAAGGAACATGAGTTTCTACCTTCAGGAAATAACCAGAACTAAAGATCCGTACCAACTGTACTCCCTGTGGCGGGTCGTCTGAAGAACATCGCATTGTTCGAGAGACGGGATTTACTGCGAAAGAAGAAGAAAAATGTCAGCGCCCTTGTAAAATTTTGACGCGTCAAAAACAGAAATAAATTAAAACCCTTATTGTATATAGTTAGCATTTGTTGAATCCACACACAGACATATGGAATGAGTGAACATTTATGATGGAACCTGGGTGGAAGAAGCTTCTGCAAAAACGATTTTACGATATACTTTCCCAACGTTACCAGTTTCTTGTTATTGTTTGTGGATTGATACTCATTGTGGTATCTGCATTTCACTTCGGAGAGGTCAGTTAAATGGAATTCTGGTAGTTCTCTGTGATTTCCATTCGCACCCTGAGTCGTTTCGCAGCTTTGCCTGTTTCTTATTCGCCGTCCATATTCCATGCTGTATTGTAACCAAATAATATGAAGATAGGCATCCGCATTGCCTATAAGCGAACGCAGACACCATTTATTTCTTAAATAAATAGGACGAATTTGTATAGGGTCGAAATGTCATAAATATGTATGCCCATGTATAGTACATTTGAAGCTCATTTTTCATCATGCTTGGAGGGCATTCCGGTAAATCCAGGCCCACGATATTCACAACAATGCGTATGCCCATTGTCAGTGATATCCACCAGCATTGTTGCATCGTTTGTCATTAAATATTTGCACCAGTCCAATGACGTTATAAAAGTTGTACCGACGTATCGCAGTGCTCCTCGCTATTTGGGGAAATACAAACAAGTTCATAGTAATTATGACGTCACAATGAAATGTTGTCCACTAGAATTTTTAGATCGCGTTTATCCAGACATAAGCTACAAAAAACAGGAATTAATGCATGTCTGTCCATAAATACATGAATGTACATTCCATCCGGGTGCGATTGTCGTTGTACCGGGCCTTAAAATACCTGCTATCAGTGCTAAATACATACAGCATTCACAACAACGACTTTCCACGGCCATGGATGATAAAAATAATTACGAGACAGTCAACCAAACCTCATATTGCTTTTACAGATGCATATAAACATAAATAAAGCTTGGATCTGGTCTGTGTCAGACTATTTAATCGTTTTACATTCTGAAGTAAATGTATGCTATTTCGTGATAACAATATCATACAAACTTTGGACATTGAAAATGCGCAGTAGGTTGCCTTAAACAAATAGGGGAACATATGCATAATGAATAACCATGTCCCATAATGCAACGGGGCCCAATGAAGAAACCAAAAAATGTATATCATAAGCCGAAACGGGAACCAAAAAACCGGTCGCAACCGGAAACAACGCTTTCTCGGTCGCATGGTATATGTATTTTAGCCTGGTTCCCTGTCTCATTTTCTGTTGATTTTTCTTCATTACACGTATGTACATCTTATCTATATATGCTCACTTCGTTCACGATGGCTTCGCGCGAAGCCATCGCTCACTGCGTTCGCTATGAAAATAGGCCTTGCCTATAAGCGAATGCAGAATCATTTATTGTTTAAACAAATAGGACGAATTTATATGGTGGCGAAATGTCCTAATTATATATGTCAATGCATAGTACATATTTGAAGCTAATTATTCATCAGGTTTAGAAGGCATTCTGGAAAATATAATAGTACACTTCGGAGAGGTCGGTTAGATGGAATTCTGGTAGTTTCACCACGATTTCCATTCGCACCCCGAGTCATTTCGCAGCTTTCCCTGTTTCAATTCGCTGTCCATATTCCATGCTGTATTGTAACCAAATATGAAAATAGGTGTTGCCTATAAGTGAACGTAGAATCATTTATTGTTTAAACAAATGGGATGAATTTCTATGGTGGCAAAATGTCCTAATTATATATGTCAATGCATAGTACATATTTGAAGCTAATTTTTCATCAGGTTTAGAAGGCATTCTGGAAAATATAGTCCACTATATTCACAACACGTAAGTCTTGCCATCGATACCCACCAGCATTGGTGTATTTTTATGTACAGCATTGGCATTTAGTTGCACCAGTTCAATGATGTTATAAGATTCATAGTGACATATCGCGGTGCTCCGCACCATTGGGGGAAATACAGACAACAACATCATTAATAATGCCATCATAGACAAATATCGTCCACTAGGATTTTCAAATCATGTTTATCGAGAAATAAACTACAAAACCGGGAATTTAGGTATGCCTGAGTGAGATAAACACATGAATGTACAATCAGTATTGCCCACAACATCTGATTTTTGGGTGTCCCAAGGACCCAACACTCTCAGATTTGGGGGTCCCACTGTAAAATCTGGGGGTCCCATGGGGTCCTCATCTGAAATATGGGGGTCCCATGTTTTTTTCTTAAAATAAACACAACACATTGATCTAATTATAAAGCACTTTATTAAACATGTTGAAAGCACTAGTTATGACATTGTGTAAATAATGTTAATGTATATATAGAGAATATTAACTATGCATAGTTTATTAACCTTTAGCACTTAACACATTTGGCCACCATTGTAGATCACCAAAATACCTATTTTTGGCAGTTTAACACTGGAATGACTGGCTCTAAACAGTGCCAGTCATTCATGTGGTAAATTTTCAAAAATATGTATTGTGTGATCTACAATGGTGGCTAAAATTTATCTATTGAAATGGCCATTGTATATTTAACTAATAACATTTGAACTGCATGTCAATAAACAATAACTTAAAGTACTGTACTTGTTTGTTGTCTGATAAACCAACCTACCTACATTGACAACCTTGTATGATTAACGTTTCTAAAGACCACTACATTAGTAATTAGCAAAGACCACTGCATTAGTTTTTATATAAAACCCTAACTTGACTTTGGACTTATTGAAAAATTACGAGTATCTGGGGCGAGTTTTCTCAAGGACGACTTGATCTACGGCGATATATTGCGCGCGTAATTTTTATAATGTAACTGGAATGACTAAATATAGTGGAATACATAGGCTAAGATCAGACAAAACTTTAATTTATCAAAAATAATCTGTATAAATCAGATTAAAATGCGTAATTAGTGAAAATATATCAGCCAATAACCGGATATGTCTAATTCGTAGGGAGTAACTATGTAATAATAATAATAAGTGAATTTATAACGCGCCAAACTCCACGCAAGCATGCTCGTAGCGCAAGACAATGAAATGATAATATAAACATTAATTTAAATTCTGGTACGCTTGTTTAAAGAGATGAGTTTTAAGATTTGATTTGAATGTTGTAAGATTTTTTGACAATTTTAGATGAATAGGGAGGTTGTTCCATTCAGTGGCGGCCGAGAAAGAAAATGTTCTAAAGCCGTATGAATTCATTTTGTATTTTGGGATTTTGAGCATTTGCTTGTTTAGGGATCTAAGTGACCGGGTTGGTTGGTATGGCTCGACTAATGCAGAAAGGTATGTAGGTGCAGTTCCTGAGACACACTGGTAAGCTAGACAGAGGATTTTAAATTGGATACGTTGAGCAATTGGCAACCAGTGAAGCTTATGGAGAATCGGAGTGATGTGTGCATCTTTTGCCTGGCGTGAGATTATTCGTGCTGTTGTATTCTGAATAGTTTGGAGCTTGTGGATGTTTTCTTTTGCCATACCAATACAGAGACTATTGCAGTAGTCCAACCTAGACATTACCGTCATGATCACTAATTTTGTGGTAGCCTCTGTGGTAAGATAATTCCTGATGTGTGCAATGTTCCGCAGCTGCAAAAAGCACACTCTGCGCAGATAGTTTATATGTTTATCCATGCACAACTCGCTATCCAGTATCACGCCGAGGTCTTTAACCGTGTTGGAGATCGGAATTATATTTGTACCAATGACTAGACTACTTAGTTCTGTTTTGTCTCGTCTGATAGATGGACCCACCAACATACATTCAGTCTTTTCTTCGTTCAGCTTTAGCATGTTGGTTGTCATCCATGCTTTTATGTCCGCACAACAATCTGTTAGCTGTTTGGTTGCTAGAGATGCAGATGCCGCTGGAGGAGGAAATGTATTAATGAGCTGCGTGTCATCCGCGTAAAAATGGTGACACAAACTATGAGAATCGATAACGGATCCTAGCTGTTTGGTGTAGAGCGTAAATAGAACCGGTCCCAATATCGAACCTTGAGGGACACCGCATGTAAGTTCAATGGGCGCAGATTGCGTACCATTAATGTAAACGGACTGGAATCTTTGTGATAAATAAGATTGGAACCAGTTCCACGCACTGTCAGTTATGCCAAACTCAACTTTTAGTCGTGTCAACAGCTTTAGGTGGTCAATGGTGTCGAACGCGGCGCTTAAATCGAGCAAAAGCAAGAGTGATACGTTTCCTTCATCCACACCACAGCGAAGGTCATTTAGAACTCTAAGAAGAGCTGTTTCAGTACTATGTCCTTGACGATAGGCGGACTGAAATGGTTCGTACAGACCATTACAATGCATGTGATTTGCCAATCTCTTACTGACTGCCTTTTCAACAACCTTGGATATAAAAGGTAAATTAGACACAGGCCGATAATTTTTTAAAGTGTCCTGATCAAGGCCCGATTTTTTAATCAGCGGGTTAATCAGAGCAGTCTTAAAGGGCTTAGGCATAATACCGGATGTAAGGCTAGAATTGACGATAGCAGTGATGATTGAAACGAAAATATCAATATGTTCATATATGAGCTTAGTTGGAATCGGATCTAATGCACAGTAGGTAGGTTTTAAGTCTTTCAGCAATGATAGAATCTCGTCTTCACAGAAAAGATGAAGCTGGTTCAGATGATCATGACAGGCTGTGGGTATGTTGGGCGGTGGCTGATCTGTATCCTGTAAATCATTTAGCTGATTGCGAATCGCCCTTATCTTATCATGGAAATATTCAGAAAATGAGTTGGCCATGAGGTCTCGGTCGTCAATATTTGGAAGCGTGGGACTGCTGTTTTTGCCCATTAGCTTGGACATTATATTGTACAGAGCCTTAGGTTCGGATGACGTACTCTGAATTTTATCGGTGAAGAATGATCGCTTCGCATCATCAATTGCCATGGTAACCGAATTTCTCGCGGCCTTGTAAATTTGTCGATGTATTTCCAATTTTGACTTTCTCCAACTTCGCTCCGCTTGTCGTCTCGTAGCTTTTGCTTTGCTAATCTCAGGTGTAAAGAGCCACAATGACTCCGGTCTCTGCGGAATTGACTTTAGTTTTGCAGGGGCATGCTTATTAAGGAGTTCTGACAGCTCAGTGTTATACAGATTTGCCAGCGTTTCACAATTCGACGGTGGCGATTGTTTTAGGCTAGACTGTATGATATCATCGCGAAAGGCTGCTTTATCCATTTTGTTAATATTTCTGCATAGCACTGACACCACAGGAGATGGCGGTTTGTTAACATTCAGGCTAATTAATATCAGATGATGATCGGACATTTGCAAGTCTTTCACCATGACATTCTTGACACAATTGTCAGAGTCACGAGTGATTACCCAGTCGAGGATGTGACCATTCGTGTGCATTGTTTCATTGACATGTTGATGGCAATTGTGAGCTGTTAAGAGGTTCATCATCTTCTTAGTGTCACCATGGTCCTTCATATCGTAATGTACATTTATGTCGCCTAGTATGACCAGTTTATTATTACTGACACTAAGATGATCCATTAAACTGGAGAAGTCTTCATGGAACATTGAGTTTTTCAGTTTATTTCTCTTAGATGGTGGTGGTCTATATAGGCATATGAAACGAACAGATGTCGGGCCATGCGTCAACAGAAATTCGAGCGACTCGATTGATTGGAACTCCGGAATGGAACTCTCACCCAGTCTGATTGGTAGATAGTCTCTATAAATGACAGCGATGCCGCCGCCACGGGATGATCTAGGCTTATGTTTCAACACATATCCATCCGGAGTGATGCTCGAAATTTTGGATTCGTCACCACATTGCTGTAGCCACGACTCAGTCACAATAAAAATGTCAATGTTCTCGTCCATAATCGTATCGACAACCTCAGTGCATTTATTTCTGCACGACTGTGCATTCCATAGGCATACATTTAATACTGGAGAATACTGTTGACGGACATGTGTGTTCGGTTTACTATGTGATTTAGTTGTTGATCTGGCAGTGGTTATTTTCGATCGAATGCCTGCTCGACACCCACGCTTAGTTGAGTTGATTCCGCGTAGTTTGAGCATATGGAATGTATTGCTCTCAACCCAACGCAGTGAGCGATCGCTCAGTACAGTTTCCTGAATAGACTTTAAATCACTGGCAGTATAGCTAATCATAGTTAGATACACACACGTATTCACAGAGCACTTGAATGACTTGATTAGTGAACAGTTCTCATTCAACCAACTTGCCACTAATGGCTGACAGTGCGTAGCAATGGAAGTATCATAGTCAGAAATCCCAACACAATTTATGAATAATCCATACGTAATAAAGCACAGCAAATATGCTAATCTTGGTCCAAAACCGATTAAACACATACTACCGAATTTACTTTTTGCAACTTTTGACTAAAACAGTAAAAATTTGGAAAAACGTTTAAGAGAGAATTTCAGTGCAGCCGATACTGGCGCATGCGATTGCTGATTGGTTGAAGCATAGATAATGCATTAGTGTGTATCCAATAAGGATGCTTGTATCGCTGAGCTATACGCTGTTTGGAAAAATCAATATTTTAACGTATGCCTGCCTACCTGCTGGGATGAGCTTTTTAGTTGAGAAATTGAGAACACCTAGCAATCGAGTATTGTTAAACATTATAAACACTAATCCAGCAGTCAATCAATCAGCCGCTATTGCTACATGTAAATAAAAGATGGCTTATAGCGTGTATTGATACCGTTATTCAAACAGCAATACAAAGACACCGCTGATAATCCGTCAAATGACCATTCAAGTGTAAAAGATATCACAATATCTTCCATATATTCCTTCATCCATTTAGATATTTTGATAAGTAAATAGAAAAAAATATTTTGCCTGTAAGTCGTTGCTGCATTAGGCGAGTAGGCATGCGCAAATTAATTTCAAAATATTCAGCATATTAGTGATAACAACTTTGTGATCAGTCCAATGTTCTGAGCTGTGAAAGGGTTAAGACGCCCAGACACGTTTGTATACGCTTGATCAGTTGTATTGGATTTCTCAAGCGTGAGTTCCTCAAGAGGGAGATTCCGCTGTTATCCAATCAAATACTGACACGTCACACTGACGTTTAGCACAACTGACAGAAACATGGCGGGTATTTTTGCAATTTGTAGGCCAAACAAGGCGACTAACATCGGCCTTGTAAACTCATTATTTATTTTTTTTAATTAGATCAAATGGAATACTAAGGATGATTTGGGGATTGTCTTTACAATTAAATGTGGTGGTTGAATCTGATTTATGGGCATTAACAACTTTGAGGTGTGCAAGAAAACATACAACAAATCATAGTCTTAAACAACGCAGTAAGTTCGGTTTTATTGAACACACAATACATTAGGTCTATTTTTTAAAGTAAAAACATGCACAAATAAATATACACACGCGATAAAATAATCGATAATTAAGCACACGCAAAGTTATCAGTTTTCGTTACACTTTTTCACTGCGTCCTTCGTGTGTCCTCGGGGACGCAGCGGGTTAATTTTTATGCGGCCCTCTGCCATTTTTATGCGTATATACGCGCAAAAGGATGCATAAGGGCAACTCTGTGTACAATTCGTCAAATGGAGAATGACATGGTACCGGGCCTTCCCAGCGGGAACATGACATTTCAACATTGATACAATGTTATGTGCCCGCTGGATTGAATTTACATAATACCATACAAATACAGCTGGCGTGTTCAGAGCTGTATATTAAGATTAATAGACAACTTACAGGTTAACCATTATTTATGGTGTATGACAATAACAGCAGGGTTGGGTCCAATGTACTCAGTACTCGTGTACGCGAGGACAAACTTTTAAATACTCGCATGTACTCAGTACTCGTGCCTTTTTATGAGTACTTGTACTCAGCCTCAGTACATTTCCAAAGTACTTGTACTTGAGTACATACTCGGTACTTGTACTTTTGAGTACTTAAGAGTACATGCCGAGTACTTATCCATTTTCTACATAAAAATTGTATGTATACTTGTCTTTTTCATTCAAAATTCCAAACACTGGTTCTCATGGAGTTGAAACATGTGCAAAAATTTTGAATTAGCTTACCTAGTAATATGTTTTCATAGTGATTTGTTTTAAAGAGTTTGTTTTGAAATTGAAATTCTGGATATTTGCCTGGAAGCGGCAATTGCTGTAGTAAGTATGCTTATAGGGAATAAGATCACAAGCATTTAAGACTTACATTAATGAAACCTTTTTATATAACGGTTTCAAGGCTGTCATACAGCAAACTGTTGAATATTTTAAACATAGATTGAGCTAGAAGCCATTACTGCTTGAGCCAGCATCAGCTTCCAGCCAAATTAATTTCAAAATATTTAAAATCTTAGTTGTTAATTTGTTTTGAAATTGAAATTCTGGATGTTTGTGTTGAAATGCGAAATTGCTAATAGGGAATAAGATTAAACAAGCAACGCATTTTAACCCATGCACTATTTAAACTAGACTTGCATGATTTCGCGATTTAATCGAAAATCACGATTTTGAAAAAAATCATGATTTTCTGAGGCAATTGAAAAAAAATCGAAAAATTGTGAAAGAATTGAGCAGACTATAAGATTTTAAAACTCATCATTCAGCAGTAAAAGAATACAGTTATAATCCATTTGCGCATGTATCCATTGGTTTTTTTCTTGATCGCTTCACGCATGTGTTCACTAAGTCCTAATCAAAACACAAAGCTCTATGGTAAACCAGCTAACAATAGTGAGGTAACACCTTTGTCATTGAGAAAACCAGCTAGTTACTCCGTCGAATCACCATATAATTTTCTTTCTTTCGCGGCAGACCCCGAGTCTGTCATGAAATACCAAGTATATACTTAGTTGCAGAGTGCTAGGCAATAATCACTGAACATAATTCTTTTTAATTCTTTTAGCAATTCCAGGCTGTGTACTAATTTTTCCTTTTTGATTCGGATGTCATTCCTAATTAAAGAAAATAGCGCAACAGCA
The DNA here is from genome assembly GCA_034401795.1 of Chaetoderma sp. LZ-2023a. Classification (NCBI taxonomy): domain Eukaryota; kingdom Metazoa; phylum Mollusca; class Caudofoveata; order Chaetodermatida; family Chaetodermatidae; genus Chaetoderma; species Chaetoderma sp. LZ-2023a. The sequence continues at coordinate 358,122 of JAVVLW010001882.1, forward strand.
TTCCAGATTGTTGTATTTTGAACTGTGCACTCTGTTGATTACTCTTAAACGTAAATCGTACATTCTGAAAGCAACTATAAACTGCACTATAAGGCGAGTTTACGCCGTTACTATCGTAGCTACTCAAAGCTACCGTCCTATGTATATGGATTGCGTAGTAGCTCCCCGGGTACTAATATTAGCGTCTTCACGCTACTCGGGTAATGACATAAACTCGTCCTACAAAGGGAGGCTATAAGCGGAAGCAGGATTTATATTTTGACTCGACGACATTTTAGGTCAAATTATGATGAAATAAACGATGTTTACTAAACTATACGCAATATTTAGGCGGTCCCAATTAATAATTTCACTTCCGCGATTATGGATATACGGTTATATTAAGCATAGACATAGGATGGTAAGAATTTGTTGCATGAAATTGTGTTTTGATTTCATGCTATTTTTGTATCATTGAACTTTTTCTAGAAATTCCAAGTCCCAGTTTTGGTGAACCCGGTTTATACTTTTGGGAATTTGGACCTACGATTTAATCAAAAAATCGCGATTTTATTTATAAAATCGATCGCGATGTTTCAAAGCAGTCATACAGGTAAACTGTTATATATTTTGAAAATAATGTCTGGAACCATAATTGCTGCTTAAAGCATCAAGACCTTCCAGCAAATATTTATCAAAATGTTCAACAGAATCTTTCTTAGCAGCATAAAAATTGTCATTTCTGGTCATTTATCAGTGAGTACTGAGAAATGTAGGAGGGCAGATTAGAAGAGCTGTGCAAATGCACAAGTCTTCTGTCAACAAATACCTGGCCTGGGCAATTACACACCTATTGCTAAGATACCATTCGTGCATGAATAGTCCTGACAATGAAATTGGACAAAGCCCATTATTAGCTCACCTGGCCTGAAAGGCCAAGTGAGCTTATGTTGTGGCGACCGTCCGTCGTGTGTCCATCCGTCAACTTTTCCTTTAAAACGGCTTCTCAAGAACCGCTGGGACGATTTCAATTATATTTGGCAGGAAGCATCCTTAGGGCATAGGGATCCAAGTTTGTTCAAACAAAGCCGATCGGCCAACTTGGCCGGCGGCCATATTGGATTTTGGCCGATTTTTAGAAACGTCTAAATCTTCTCCGAAACCGCTTGAGGGATTGAAGGAAACCTCATGAAATATGATCCAGGGCAAGCGCTCAACCAAGTTTGTTCAGGGGAACTTGATTGGTCAAATGGTTTGGCGGCCATCTTGGTTGACCTAGTTTTAGCGAAAATGACTTCTTCTCCACAACCGCTGAAGGGATCAGGCCAAAATTTGGCAGATATGATTAGGGACTAAGGGCCAGTAAACTTTGTTCAAGAGAACTTGATCCATAAAAAGACATGGCCGCCATGGGCAAATGAAAATATAGCATGTTTGGCGGCCATATTGGATTTTTTTTATTTGATGGACTTACGTTTTTGGGTATTCTGATTTGAAATTTGCAATGTTCGAAACTGTTGGATAAATGGTTTGGTGGCCATCTTGGATCATTTTCCCGCCAAAAGCTCCCATACTAAAGCAATGGGAAAGTTAAAATGTATTCTTGTCGAGAACTACGGGACAGATTTCAATTATATTAGGCAGGAGGCATCAGTAAGGCATAGAGATTCAAGTTTGTTCAAACGAACCCGATCTGCCAATTTGGTCGACGGCGATCTTGGTTGTTATTACACCACAAAAACATCCATTACCATTCAATCACTACTTGCTAAATCAAATATCTGCATTTAGCTATCAGAATAAAATTTTTATGCTCGCTTATATACTCCCTAATGCCAATACCATCACCATGTAGACCCTCAACCAGGCTTCTGGTAGAGGGACCCCCTGCATTAGCCTTACAATAGACTGGCACCAGTCTGTACTCACTCCTTGGTGACGCTTGTCACTAAGCACGCTCGCGCATGCGCAGTAGGTCCCAAATGTGAAAACTGATTCACTTTTCAAATATTCTGCTAGCAGTACAGTATTGCCTGCTATCAATCTGATATAAAAGTTTTAGCTTGCTACTAGAGAGTTTCAGTTATTACTATATTTGACATCGAAATGCCTACCATGAAGTCTATTCTTCCTAAGTTATGTTTAACTTTTATATCATGGTGTTTTAGAGGTGTTTGTAACTCTAGTTTTTTTGGAGTTACCAGTTTTCGTGTCACTACTCCCGTTTTCGAGGTTAGAGTAACCATGCCTATTATATACCATCAAGAGTACCATGTTATAAAAATAGCCAGTACCACTCTTATTAACGTAGTTCCTAGTGCTCTCAAACATCATTAATCAGAATCATTACTGATTCTTTCTTCTGTCACTTTATCAAAATCGCCTCAGACGTAGCCTCTGTTGATTTCTCATTTGTTTCTCAAAGCTAGCTGCTTTATTTCTTATCATTTCTTATTTTTTATAGGAAGTGTCATTATCTTCTGAGAAAGTAAAGTGTACGTCAATTAACTGTGATCGTTTTCACGCTAAGGATTATGCGGGTCATGTTTGCCTGAGATGCACAACCTGCACCCCTAAAAAAATGTGTGGAATTTGCAAGGGTTGGCCATTGGTCATATCTAAATCGTTCTTCAAAGACTTTGTTGTTAAGCCTGCGTTGCCCTCAGGTCGCTCTCCCTCCGTTGTTGAGTGTACTAAGGCAGTATCATCTGCTTCTGCCTCTGTTAATACATCGTTTTCAACAACGGAGGGGGGCAGCTCCTCTATCACCGATCCTGTTATGGCATTATTCGCCAGGTTCGAATCCTTTGCCAACGTATTAACTAAATCTTTAGACGAGCGAATTACATCCGCTATTAAGGCTGCTAAAGAGGAGTCCTCCGAATTTAGCCCCCAGTCTCGGTCACCTAAGTGGGGTAAGCCGGTTTCCTTGACATCTAGGCAACAAATCTGGTAAGACATCCTCTGGTAGGAGCCAGGTCAGAGAGCATGTTAGCCTTGAGGATCAGCTTAATCCTCAAGCGTTGGCATCGGTGGCGGAAGCTTCCGATTTGTCATCACAAGCTAAGGTCCGTTTCTCAGTGATACCGATTGCCAGGAATGTTTTAAGATCGCCGATCGCCTCTGCTCCCGTCTCTGCTCCTGGCTTGTCCGGGCAAGCAGGTTTGTCTTCCGGATTGTCTTCTGGTTTTACCGGGCATCCGGAAATGAGCACCGTGATTGTTTCTGGCTTGGCTGAACATCCGGTGACGCATGATAATCTGCCTTTTTCGTCAACATCCGTTTCTGGTTCATCTGTTTCCGGCTATAGAGTTTCCGATTCCGGTAGGAAGAATGTGGTTCCGGGTCTGTTGGACCCGGCATTGCATCATTTGTCTTCTTCCGTTTCCGGTTTTTCGGCTTCCTCTTCCAGTAGTAGTGTTGCTACTTCCGGTAGGAAGAATGTGCATCCGGGTCTGTTGCACCCTTCTATGCATCATTCCATTTCCGGTTTGCCAGTTTCTTCTTCCAGTAGTAGTGTTGCTACTTCCGGTAGGAAGAATGCTTATCCGGGTCAGTTGGATCCGTCTTTGCATACATCCTCTTTTTCCGGTCCAGTTTTGTTTACTTCCGTTTCCGGGGGTAGTGTAGACACTTCCGGTTCAACTTATGCATGTCCGGGTCGTTTTGACCCGTCCTTGCAATCGACTTCCGGTTCCGGTTTTTCCGCTTCTGGTGACAGTCTTTCTGCTTCCGGCTTAAGAGATATGAAGCATTCTATTTCCGGTCTCAGTGTTTCAGTTCCTGCTGGAACAACTTTTTGCGCATCAAGTTATGAGCTTCCGACTAACTCAGATTCCCAGTTTAGTAATAGGTCTGTTACTTCCGATTTTAATTATCTTCGCGCCGCTCCTCCCGGTTTTGATAGGCATTATCCTGACCGTTCTTCTCTTTCTCAGTCTGTTCCTTCTTCAGATTTCGTTCATCCTTCCTTTCGTGATGTGGTATCTCTCTCTCTCATTCTTCCTCTCCTTCCTTTTTCTCTCAAGCAGGTTCTCAGAAGAGTAGTAGTCATCCTTCCTCTTCTTCTTCCTCTGTATTATCGGCTAGGGATTTTTTGTCTTCCCATGTTTCTAATTCTTCTGCTCTTTTTCATCCGTCATCTATATCTCCTCCTCCAGGCTTTCTTCATATTCCGGCTTCCCTCCATCAGAATTATTCTTCTTCTTCTCACATCCCTTCTTCTTCTGCTCCGTCTATCCCTACTCTGCCCCCTTTATTCTTCATCTTCTCCTGCGTTTGATCATTTGGATCCTATTGTTTCTGTCGTTCTTTCTCCAGAATTAGAATTCCAGATAGTTGATTCAGGCTTAGATTTTTCCTTGTTTTCAGTAAGCCGTGATTCTTCTCTTCATCGATCTATTGTTTCAGCTAGATTTTCAATTCTTTCCAGATTTTCAGCTAGTGATTTGGATTCTTTCTCTTTCACTTCTAGGCAGCCAGAGGTTCATGGTGTTAGTCCTTCTTATCAGTCTCCTTTGACTTTGGACTCTCTCTCTCGGACGCTCCCTCTAGAGCTTTATCTTCTCCTTGCTCTCTGAGGATCGTTGATTCTTCTGCTTCTCTAGACTCGGACATCTGTCCTCCTTCTTCTTCTCCATCTCACCTTTCTGTCAAGGCTACTCAGAGATCAGTCAGGGCCAGGGATCTGAAGAGGTTCTATCATGAGAGGGCCTCTCCGGATGACTGGTCTAAGTCTCATCAATGGATAGCTTCTTCTCTATCTCTTCCTCTTCAGGATGAATTTTCGATTGATCCTCCTTCGTTTGGTTCTGCTCTTTCATCTTCAGACTTCATCTAATGTTCCTTCCGTTCTTCCGGTGGATAATTTGGTTGTAGATATGTTAGATTTTTACATTAATGATGTCCAATCGAAAGATTTCTCTCTTACTCCCAAGGTAGATGCTCCGGTGCAGGTTCCGAAAGATGATTATATTAGAGTGGCTTCTACTCAATCTCTTAATGGTCCGACATGGGATGTTCTTTCTTCGCATCTGAAGGAAACTTCTAAGGTAGAATCGTCTTCAGCCCTTTTTAAATGGGAGTCTGTCTGTCGGGCTCAGTTGAAATCAGCGAATTTTTTGGCCCTTCTTTTTTAGGCTATTCTCAAGGCTCAGGAGAAGGGTGGTCAGATTCCTCTGGAAATATTTTGTTCTTTAGCTGATCTTTCAAGAGGTTCCTTGAATTCAGTTTGCCGTTCTTTAGGCTTCATCACCTCTAAAAGAAGGTCACGGAAACTTTCAGAGGTGAACATTTCGGATTCCCTCAGGAGTAACCTGATTTCTGCTCCTCCTTTCAGATTAGATATCTTCGGTCAAAATTCTACCTCAATTCTTAGAGCGGAGTCTGATCGTCTTAGATCAGCTAAGGATCTGCGGGATCAGATATCTATTTTGAGGCCTTCAGCAAAAAGACTCTTCCTCGGTAAAGAGTCCGTCTTCCTCTCCCAGGAGGAAGAGTCTTAGGCCGGACGAGTATGGGGCTTATCCGTCAAGGGTTTTCACGAACTCTAATCGGTCCTCTCCTTCCCAATCCAGATCCGCGGAGGAGGATCGGTTCAAATCCATTTCCTCTCATAGACCTAGAGCCCAGGTTCATCAAGCCCCTCCTCAGGCGGGAAGGGGTCAGTTTTTCTCTCGAGGTTCTAGGTCTAGTTCTAGAGGCCGCTCCTCTAGAGGTTTTCAACCTAGACGGGTTTGAAGGGGTGGCCTCAGCCCGGGCAGGCCTTTCCCTTTCTCTGTTACCAGTCCTTCCTCCTCTTCTACCACCTTTGGATCTATCGGTGCAGCCCCTTTTCCCCAGCGTGCCAGTAGGAGGGCGCTTGTCTCTGTTTTGGGAGACTTGGCAAGCCCTCGTTCAGGACTCCTGGCTTTTAGATCAAATCCGCTGGGGTTATGCACCGTCTTGGATAGATCTGCCTCCTCCTCTGTTTTGCCAGCCCAAATGTACTCAAGTTCCATCCAGTCTGGAGAAGTTGGGAGCCCTGGAAGATGAATTGGAGTCAATGCGTTTGAAGAAGGCTATAGAAGAGGTTCCTTGTTGGAGAGTAGACCCGGGATTCTACTCAACTCTCTTTCTAGTCCCCAAGAAATCAGGTGGATGGCGTCCAATCATCAATCTAAAGAGATTAAATCTAATATCCACCCCAAAATTCAAGATGGAGACTGTATCTCAGATTATCGCCAGTCTGAGTCCAGGCATGTGGACGTCGTCCATAGACCTCAAGGACGCCTATTTTCATGTTCTCATCCACCCTCCTTTCAGAAAGTTCATGAGATTCACTTTCAAGGGCCGGGTATGGCAATTCAGAGTCATGCCTTTCGGCCCGACCACGGCTCCTTTCTTCTTCACGCGCCTAGTGTCAGCCGTTGCAGGTATTCTGCACCGTCGTTCTATTCCCCTTCACGTTTATATAGACGATTGGTTACTAAAAGCAGAATCTTCCTCAATTCTGTCAAGCATCGTTCCAGAGGTCTGCAGTCTGGCTTCCAGTCTAGGATGGGTAATAAATCTAGAAAAATCATCCTTGGCTCCGTCTCAGGTTTTCACCCACCTAGGTGTTTCTTTCGACCTAGGTCGAGGCTGTCTTCCCTTCAGATATAAGAGTAGAAGCCATCCTAGCAGCCATGGAAATTCTGGCATCCTCTGCCGTGGTCAGAGCAATCTTCTTTCTCCGGGTGATAGGCTTGATGAGCAGCGTCGAGAACATCATTCCGTGGGCGGTGCTGATGAGGAGACCGTTCCAAATGTATCTAATGTCCCTGTGGAAACAGTCGATCCATTCAGTTTACCATCAGATCCCTGTCAGAGAGCATTTAAGTCCCCATCTAGATTTCTGGAAGGATCGCTCTCTGCTGCTGATGGGTGTTCCTCTGGTCAAGTCTTCTCCTCAAGCGATCATCTTTACAGACGCTTCCCAGGAGGGATGGGGAGCGGTCTGGGGTTCCCTTTCGGTCTCAGGCCTGTGGTCCCTGGAGGAGTCGTCAGCCCACATCAACATTCTGGAGTTGTGGGCTGTCAAGAAGGCTCTCCTTGATTGGTCGGATCGGGTGCAGGGCCTCAAGATTTCGATTCGATCAGACAATTCAACAGTAGTCTCTTATATCAACAAGCAGGGAGGCACAAAGTCGTCTCCTTTCTTTGGAGGTGTGGAATCTTCTCATGTGGTGTCGTATGAACCAGATTTTGCTGTTGTCCTCCCATGTCCCAGGATGTCTGAATTTTCTGGCGGATCAATTGTCTCGCCCTTCCAAATTCTCCCACACAGAGTGGCAGTTAAAGAGGTCGGTTGTCAAAGCGATCTTCAACCTCCTGGATCGTCCCCATGTAGACCTGTTCGTGACCTCTCTGAATGCCCAGATCTCCTCTTTCATGTCTCCTTTTCCGGACAATCAGGTGTTGGCGGTGGACGCCCTGTCTCAGTCCTGGACAGGAATCTTCGCATATGCGTTCCCTCCAACTATCCTGGTTCCCTTGGTTCTGAAGAAAGTCAGGGATCAGTTCTGCGAGATTTTGTTGATAGCTCCCTTTTGGCCAAAAAGGATCTGGTTCGTAGACCTTCTCGATCTTCTAGTAGACTTCCCTCATCTGCGTCCAGTGTCCCCAGATCTGTTATCCCAAGTACGGGGAACTTGCCTTCATCCAAACCCAGGAATCTTCAGTCTGTGTGTTTGGAGAATATCGAATGTTCGGTCCCTGAGAATAAATTTTCTGCAAGATCTCAGGAAATCATTAATTCGGCCAGGAGGGAGTCGACCCGAAGAGTTTACAAGGGTCGACTTAAGATTTTTGGAGAATGGTGTTCAAATCATGATCTCATGCCTGATTCTGTTTCTATTTCCCAAGTGTTAGATTTTTTATCCTATCTGTTCGATTCTCTTCATCTGACGGCTAACACTGTTAGAGGATATAGATTTTCTTTAGCATCTTCTCTTCCTTGTTTGTTAAACGCTGATGTTAATGATACTAAGGTTCTGAATGGTTTCATCAGAGGTGTAGGCAATATTCGTCCTCCTATTGCTAAACCTTTGCCTTCCTGGAACTTGGCTTTGGTTCTTCAGGTTTTGGCATGTCATCATTTTGAACCCATCTCTTCGATTAGCTTAAAGCTTTTAACATTTAAGACTGCTTTTCTGGTGGCTTCTGCTTCTGCTAGAAGACGATCTGAGATACATGCTTTTTCCGCTGAAAAGGATCGATTTATTGAAGCTGGGGACGGTTTGGTATTATATCCTAGAAGGGATTTTTTTTATCAAAAACGCAATCAAACCGTTATCCAGCTAAGCCGATTATTTTAAAATCTTTATCTTCGTTTTCTCCGTCTGACAGATTTTGGTGTCCAGGCAGAGCTCTTAAAGCTTATAAGCGTCGTACTGATTTTAAAAGATCCGATCCGTCTCACTTATGGGTTCCGTACGCAGAAGGGGTAGCCAGACCGGTCTCTAAAGCATCTATTGCTAGATGGATTTGTGACACCATTCAACTCTGCTACGAGATTGCTTCTCCTGAGCAAATCAATCTCTCACATTAAGGCTCATGATGTTAGAGGGATGGGTACCTCTTTCGCTCTTTTTGCTGGCTCTTCTGTAGACGAAGTTATGCAAGTTGCAGGATGGAAATCCGAGTCTACTTTTACCTCTTTTTATTTGAAAGACCAGAGCGCAGCGGCATCTTTCTTTAGGAACATTACTATTTTAACCAAAAAGGCTGAAGACCATTTACCAAGCACATCCCACCATTTTCGTTAGGACTGTGCGCCTGCGTGTAATGGTGAGAGTTGTTCTTTGGTTTTTATTTATTTCTTTATGTTTAAAGTTTTATTTGGTTGTTAATCACTGTGTGGACGCACCATTATGTTATGTTTTTTGCTTATGGATTCTCAAATCACCACCCACCAAAGTTTTGTAGTGGGATACTGACCAAATCTACGGGTTTAGCAAGTAGTGATTGAACGGTAATGGATGTTTTTGTGGTGTAATAACCCCCAACAGACCCCCCTTTAGTGGGTTGATCTGTAGTTTTATTAACCACTATAAAAACATACTTACCGTTCAATCACTACGACCCGGCCTCAGCCACCCCGCTGGGTATTGATTTGAGAATCTAGGCTGGATATATGGCACTTAAAATTTAGAAAAGTGAATCAGTTTTCACATTTGGGACCTACTGCGCATGCGCAAGCGTGCTTAGTGACAAGCGTCACCAAGGAGTGAGTACAGACTGGTGCCAGTCTATTGTAAGGCTAATGCAGGGGGTCCCTCTACCAGAAGCCTGGTTGGGGGGTCTACATGGTGATGGTATTGGCATTAGGGAGTATATAAGTGAGCATAAAAATTTTATTCTGATAGCTAAATGCAGATATTTGATTTAGCAAGTAGTGATTGAACGGTAAGTATGTTTTTATAGTGGTTAATAAAACTACATACCAACCCACTAAATGGGGGGGGGGGTCTGTTGGGGGATTTCGGCCGATTTTGAGAAATGTTTTTAAAAATCTTCTCCAAAACCGTTTGAGGGATCAATTCAGATCTCATGAAATATGATCTATGGTAAAAGCTGACCCAAGTTTGTTCAAGGGAGCGTGATTGACTAAATGGTTCAGCGGCCATCTTGGATGACCTCGTTTTCGCCAAAACGACTTCTTCCTCAGAACCGCTGAAGCGATCAAGCCGAAATTTGTGATATATGATTAGGGACTAAGGGCTATTAATCTTTGGTCAAGAGAAGTTAATCCATCAAAAAACATGGCCGCGGTGGGCCAAAATATAGCGTGTTTGGCAGCCATTTTGGATTTTTTTATTTGATGGATTTTTGAGGCCGAAATTGGTTTTATATAGGTTTTTGGGCATTCTGATCTCAAACTTGCAATTTTCGAAACTAGGATAAACGGTTTGGGGGGCCATCTTGGATCATTTTTCTGCCAACTGCTCCCATACTAAAGCAATGGGAAATTTAAAATGTCCTCTTCTCGAGAACTACTAGGCTGATTTCGATTTTATTTGGCAGGAAGCATCCTTAGGGCATAGAGATTCCATTTTGTTCAAACGAAGCCGATTAGCCAATTTGGCCGGTGGCCATCTTGGATTTCGGCTGATTTTTAGAAATTAAAAATCTTTTCCAAAACCGTTTGAGGGATCAATTCAGACCTCATGAAATATGATCTATGGTAAGAGCTGACCCAAGTTTGTTAAAGGGAACTTGATTGACTAAATGGTTCAGCGGCCATCTTGGATGACCTCGTTTTCGCAAAAACGACTTCTTCCCCAGAACCGTTGAAGCGATCAGACCGAAATTTGTGATATATGATTAAGGACTAAGGGCAATTAAAGTTTGTTCAAGAGAAGTTGATCCGTCAAAAAAACTGGCCACTTTAAAATGTCTTTAAAAATCTTCTCCAAGAACGCTTGGGGGATCCATTCAAAACGCATGAAATATCATCTAGGGCAAGAGTTGCACCAAGTTTATTTCAAGGGAACGTGATTGGCCAAATGGTTTGGTGGCCATCTTGGATAACCTAATTTTTGCCAAAATGATTCCAGAACCACTGAGCGGATTGGGCCTAAATTTGGGAGATATGATTAGGTACTGAGTGCCATTAAAGTTTTTTCAAGGGAAGGCGCTACGTCAGAAACATGGCTGCAGTGGACCAATCAAAATGTAGCATGTTTGGCGGTCATAATGTCCACAAACTCATTTAAAAGACTACTCCTAAACCACCCACCAACAATTGTGTCAAAAATGCATAATGCTCCAGGTGATCGACACAGGCCCCTTGGGCCTCTTGTTGTAATGAATTTGTCATTTTGTCTCTATCGTTGAAAGCGTTAGTAAATATTCCATGAAATGTTTTCCACTAATTTGGCTGGGAGCTAATGGCACCCATGGTAGCAACAGCATTTAGTCTGATTATATGCAAAATATTCAACAAGGTTCTTTTGTAAATAAATAGAGGGAAACACCACTACAGAAGTCGTATTTTATATTTACATGTATATATACAGAATTCACAGAAACTCTACCCCCATATAGCAAGTACAGGGGAGTATTATAGTCTGGCTGCTCTCCCCCACCCCATCCATAGCGACCATGGATGACAGTTTGGTATTAATATGTACTTGTACTCATACTCAAGTACATTTACAATGTACTCATACTCGACCTCAGTACAATTGCTAAGAAGTACATATACTTGTACTCAGCCTTGAGTACTTTGCCAAAGTACTCATACTCAGCCTCAGTACAGTTGCCTGTACTTGACCGCAACCCTGAATAACAACCGCCGTCGAAAACAACCTCTGGTAGATCAATAACAGCCGCCAGGATATATATGTGTATTGTTCCTACTATTATTACCTGCTATGTATGTCTCCCTAGGTCCATTAGAAGACAAAAGAAAAGGTTATTTTTGAAAATTTATCATTGGAAATGACTGGCTTAGTTGATTGAGACACTCAGTCCAGTGATAAAATTTCAAAAAATAATCTCTTCGTTAAATGGATGTTTTCTATGATAAAATCGTAATTTCCTGTGAACAAATTTAGATCAATACTAATTTCTAACTTAACTTCCTATTTCTAACTTATCATTCCTATTTTTTTCAAATGACTAAGAGACGGCGGCCTTTGCTAAAGATCGGACCCTGTTTCTGATGTTTGAAATCAAAAATATGTTTGAAATGTATGACTGAATTAAATAAAATCTGCTTTGTAATTTTGTATACTATCATGATTCGGATTCCTTTTTATATGCGGAAATGAGCAAAATTGACTGTCCGATATTTGAATAAAAATTATTTTGAATGTAAATTTGAATATAAAGTGTAAATTTAAGACATACAAATATTTGAATAAAAATTAAATAGACATACTACGGAAAATGTGAATCTACAATGTTTGGAAAAGCTCTGTTAAAGAATTGAATCGATTTCGTCAGAAAGGATGGATTTGAAATGTACGTGATTGTACTGTATGCAATTTAAAATGAGGAAAATAAATTTAAAAACTTAAGTTTGCATCTGTTTGGCTCGAAAGACTAATATAGACTGATCAGCAATCTAAGGCCAGTGGACGTCCAGCAAGTGCACATGTGTTTCTATTTGCTGAAGACGTTTCTGATAGCTGATTGGCTAGAGCAATGTTCATTGTATTTGTCGAGGATATTCAGCCTATTGTAATGATTTCCTGCAATTAAATCTCCTAGCCTAGTAGATACAACCCTGTGGGTGCTAGCAATTAAATAATCCCCGTTGGGTTTTTTACACCAAAAGTTAAAATTTTGAAACCTCCCGATGAATGCCAACAACATTTAGTGCACACATTGCGGTGGTTCAAACTGAATAACCATTGTTGACGGTGGTTGTAAAAGACCTGTTCATATGTATGACGATGATGATGAGGTTGTTGGGTTTTTAAAAATATTAGTGAATAATTATCCTAATCCATAGCACCACCTACTATTTCTCCTTCGATCAATACTCACCATTCTATTACTTCTGATATACAGCTGGCCCTGACAGCTGGCTCTAGGACTATAGACTTAGAAAGCTTTACTGACTCCTTGGAACCGGGTACTCGGCTCCCAACTGCCGAGTACCCGTCTACCATGAAGCTCATTCTTGTTTGCATAGCGACAAGTGAATACATGCTTTTTGCAGTTGGAAAGTCTTAAGATTGTTTAAGCCTAAGTCTTTTTACTGTGATTAATTGTGATAGCTTGTGCGTTCTCAAAAGGATATTTTGGATTAATATGGACGCTTCCGATGATAACCAGGTCGTATATTTCCATGTTATTCCATAGTTAAAAGACTTAGGTCTCTAAAATTTTGTCTGTGTCGCATGTTCCAATTTCTAACCCCAAAGAATCTGGGACATGTGTTAACAACGAAATATGCCAGATGATCGCCTTCCTTTAAATCCCCAACAGGCGATCGGCAGATATGAAATTAGGTGTTGGCTTATCGGTGTTTTAACACGATTATCGGCTGACGTCGTTCTCCGTAAGATCTGAGCGGGTGACGTCACACCCGTGTTTCTCGGATGTTTATGTGAAGAAAATGTTTCATTAATTCACGCATCTGATTCTGGGTGCTGCATACTTTAATTGGTACCAGAAAAACTTTTGAATTTTCAAGTTTTGCGTGTTATCACGATCTGTTTGCAATGATCAGTGGTTTCAAAATTCTTGATTTAGATGTGTGGTCTGCAGTTTTACCGTGTGCTACAGCAGTTTGTTTACATTTTGTTGTTTCTTCACATATCGTTTTGGCCTTCGTTAGGAGTATAATTTATATTTATTAGTAAATATACCCCGAATGCTATGCGATATGATTCCTGGTTCTGTTATACATCCTTGAGGATCAGTGTATGGGTGTATTATTGCCTACTTCGTTCTTGTCGTCATAATCAATGCGATCTTTGCTGTAACGTTGCGGGGGTGGGAGGGGGTTGGGAGGGTGTCAGTTAATTTATGGTCAAAATATTTGAAAATTAATTGTCTGCCTTCCATTTTTGTTTCGTTCCGCTGGCTTATTGTAGGTTTGGCTTTTTATAGGCCAAGCCAGCCCCGCCATCATGTGTCGAGTGCCACATATCGTACGGGTTCTATGCAAGGACCATGTCTGTTTTCACTGTACTAAGTGTAGTCTTGACAGTAGGTGTAACGTTTGCGCTGTGTGGTCGGTCGATATGATGCTTAAGTTCCTTGCCAGAAGGACTTGGCAGGGTCTGACGCGGGGTCAGGCGGTCCGAAAGTAAATCGTGGAGCGTCCGTTTCGGCCCATGGGGGCGTTCCACGTCTGCAACCGGAGGTGGCGGAGATGGCACTGCCGGCGTGGTTTGGTCCGGCTAGGCAAGGTGTCTTGCATAGCGTTCTGCCCACGTTGGTGTCGTCCCTGCTGCCAAAAGTTGTAGGGCAGTCTCTCCCCATGTTTGATTCGGACCCTGTCCTTGGACAGGGTTCTGGACTGGCCACCGAGGGAGCCGTCTCGTACGGCCCCCTGGCAGTCCCGTTGGGCTCCGGCCTGATGGGTTTTGTCTCTGCGGCCACCTCGGGGTGGTCCAGTAGTGGTGGCCGGTCCATCAGGCATGGGAGCCGTCCGTCAGGCATGGGAGCCATCCACCAGGACGGCTCCACGGTTTTCCTTGTCTAGTGACGACTCTTCAGGGTCTGAAGATGAGGAGGCCGAGGAGGAGAGGGTGCTGCGGCCTGTGATGCCGCGGATGGAGAGCATGGAGGTCGATTCCATCCTGACGGAACCGTCCTCCATCTGTCTGGCCTGGCGCAAGCCAGGGCAGCGGCTCCGCCCGTGGTTGAGGCCACTCCGGTACCGGGCACCGGTCCCGTGATGGTTGGTTTGCCTATCTCGCCTGGTCCGGCGGTCAGACATGGGGTGCCGTTGGCGCCTGTGTTTGGCCACGGTTCCTCAACCGCTAGGGGTCCGCACGGTTTTCCGTGCAGGCCTACTCCATGGACTGGTGTGTTCCATGGGGTGGCGGCGGAACCGTACGGTACCAGAGTTCCTGGCATATCAGTAATGGCTCCTAGCCGGGAGGCCGTTGCTGGTAGGACTGTGAACATGTCAACGGGTGACGTGTTCACGGGAGTGTCCTCCTCGGAGACGGATTGGTCTGAGGCTCTGGCTTGGCTAGCCAGGGTGGACCCGTCTGTGGTTTCGACCATGGCCGAGGAGGATGTACCGCGTCCATCGGTTGCATCGATTAGGACAGGGATCTTGCCCGCAGCCCTGATCCAGTCTGTTGGACTGGATCCATGGTTTATGGTGTTGCTTGATGCTATTTATAGCAAACAACGCATGACCAAGGGCCAGCTTCTTGCAGCCTCCAGGGAGGTGCGGGTGAGGGGTCGTATTCCACGGGGGGGAATACGACAGGTATGGTGTTGTCCCGTCGGTCACCGAGGATGACCGCTGGGTACTGGGTGTCCAGAGTGCTGGAGCGGGTGACCCCGCCCCGGCACTGGTGGACAAGGCTCAGGTACACCATAATGAAGTCCTGTCCCTGTGTGATAGGGGTGTGAGGACAGCACTGAGTGCTGTCAACCACTCTTGTCGTCTTCTTCAGTCGGTGTGGGCTGAAGTGGGGGCAGGCCACCTGGGGCGCTTTCGTGCGTTAATGACGGCCTGGTGCTGTCTATGGACGCATTGGCAAGGGTGCAGGCGCGTGTGACTATGTCCAGGAGGCAGATGGTCCTTGACCATATGCGTCCAGCTACTGCCGTCAGGGAGCGTCTTCTTGGGATGCCCCTGACAGACCTTAGCATCTTTGGTGGCCAGGCGCTGGCCATCTTGGAGGACACGGCCAGCATTGTGCAGAATCGGTTGGCGGTTTATCTGACTGTAGTCAGGCCGCTGACCGGGCAACCTTCAAGAAACAGAGAAAAAGCAAGGTGAAAGCCTGAAGCACAGTGCTGCTTCTGTTTTCTGCTGGGTTTTCTCAGCCGCCTCGGCGAAGAAAGCCAAGAAGGTTGTGGGGGGGGCCTCTACCCTCCCCAATGTTGCTCCTGATCGCCCGAGAGGCGGGAAGGGGAAGGGGAGGGGTAAGTCCTCAAAGGGCGGACAGAAGGGAGCGGATCGTACCCGTGGGTACGATGGCTCCCTTCGCATCTGCCTGGACCGCACCTGTGCGACAGGAACAGCGGTCCCAGTTAGACCGGCCAAGCCAAGACCAATAGGGTTCTCTCTCTCTCGTCAAGAGAGGGGGGGGGGGCGGATACGCGAGCCAGACACCCCCATTAGGTGTTGAGGCGTCTATAGTTGGTGGAAGGCTCATGCGTTTTCGTCGAGGTTTGGAGAGGTGTGACGTCAGACAGTCTGGTCCTGGGATGGTTATCTCAGGGGTACATACCAGAGTGGTGGGACTTTCCACCACAGAATCTGTCTTTGGCACCTGTCTGGACACCCATTCAACGGGACCAGACAAGTTAGAAGCTATTAAAAACGAAGTGTCAGGTTTGCTTCTGAAGGGAGCAATAAACCAGCAAACCGGAACACTCCAGGCTTCTATTCAAACATGTTCCTTGTCCCCAAGAGCACAGGGGGATGGAGACCCGTACTCAGTCTCAGGCCATTGAATTGGTTTATCCATACGCCTCGGTTTCAGATGGAAACTCCGAGGTCGGTAATGGCAGGATTGAGGAAGGGTGTGTGGTGTGTATCGATCGATCTGAGAGATGCATGTTCCCACATTCCTATGAATGGGAGTTGTCACAGGTTTCTGAGAGTTGCGTTTCAGAATCTCGTATGGGAGTTTAAATCCTCCCATTCGGCCTGTCGACAGCTCTAAGGGGGTTTCACCAGAGTGGTCCTTGTGGTGACAGCGTTTCTCAGAAAAGAGAACGTGGCGCTTCACACCTACATAGACGATTGGCTGATCATCAGCCAGGTTAGAGGTGGATACTGCTCTGACTGTGAAGATGCTTTCAGATCTAGGCTGGATAGTCAACAAGGAGAAATCTGAGTTGACACACCACTCAACATTTCGTTTATTTAAGGATGCGATTCGATCTCGAGGAGGGCAGGGCTTTTTTACCCATCAGAGCCCAGAGTGGTGTCTGTGTTAGATTTCCTCAAGAGTTTCGATTGGGAAACCACATTCAGGCGAGGCGGTTTCTTCAGATGCTTGGCATGATGGTCTCCATGTAGCAGGTATACCCGTACACTGCTCAGATGCGAAACCTATCCAGTTGTATCTGATGTCCCTGTGGAAACAGAGAATAGAACCCCTGTCAAAACTGGTGCCAGTTTTGGAGCCAATAATGTCGCATCTGGTATGGTGGGAAAAAGCGTCAGAATCTCCTAGTAGGAGTTTTCGCTGCACCTACCCCACCCCCAGCTGTCCGTGTACACGGATGCATCGCTGGAGGGATGGGGGGCCTACCTGGGAGAACACCAGGTCTCGGGCACATGGACTCTCCAAGAGAGCCAGCTGCATATCAATCTGTTGGATATGATGGCAGTGGAACTGGCATTGGAAAAGGTTTCTTCCAAAAGTTAGGGGCAAGGCGATATTGATACGGTCGGACAACTCGACAGTAGTATCATACAGAAATCGCCAAGGCGAGACCAAGTCACCCACACTATGTATCTAAGTGTGGCACTTGATTCAATGGTGCAGGAATTACTCGGTTGTTTTTAAAGCAGCTCATATTCCTGGGCGATTGAACATTCTGGCGGATGCTTTGTCTCGCAGACAGAGAATTCTGCCAACAGAATGGTCTCTCAACCCTCCAGTTCTTCACAGGATCTTCGAGCATTGGGGCAAACCCAACGTGGACTTGTTCGCCACAAGGGAAAATGCTCAAATCATGACTTATGTCTCGCCGATTACAGATCCTAATGCCGTCAATACAGATGCTCTGGCGTTAAGCTGGAGAGGGATGCACGGTTACGCGTACCCACCCACCATTCTTCTACCGAAGATATTGGTGAAGATCAGGGAGGAACCGTGCCTGGTCCTGCTATAGCGCCATTTGGCCCAGCAGGGCGTGGTTCATGGATCTTCGATGTCTGTGGATGGAAAATCCAGTGCAGTTACCCGAGATTCCGAACATAATCTCCCAGGCCAAGGGACGCTTCCTACACGAGCGTCCCGAAATGTTATTGACTGCGTGGTGGTTGTCAAACAACGTTCCACGTCGGAGGGCTTTTCTCGACATGCTGCAGATTTCATCGCAGCTGCGAGAGGGAGGTCAACCTTCAAGTCATATAACAACAAGGTTAACGGATTTGCAGACTGGTGTGAGGAAAAGGGTATTGTTACCTTTCATTCCACTATTCAGCAAATAGCAGACTTTCTCTGTGAGCTGTTCTTTTCAGGACTAGCTCCTGTCACAATTGCTGGATACAAGTCAGCTTTGGCATCAGTTATCCCTTGTCTAGCCAACAGGGATAGTCCAGAGGTGGCCCAGTTGAGTGTGATGGTGAAGGGAATGAGCAATCTCCGACCGAGACAACCGGTAGTCATTCCAGCCTGGAGTCTATCTTTAGTGCTTAATGTACTGGCCAAGCACCCTTTTGAACCGTTGCGTTCGGCTAGTCTAAAGCATTTGACTCTAAAGGCTGTCTTTCCATTGGCAGCTTCCTCAGCTAGAAGGCGCAGTGTGATCCATACACTTTCAGCAGAGAGGGACCGATTTATTGTCTCCAGAGAGGGTCTGCGTCTACTGCCAAGAGCAGAGTTTATGTCAAAGATTCAATCTTTGAGATATCCCGGCAAACCGATCGTTATACCAAAACTAAGTAGGTTTGATCGTGATGCCAGTGTCTGGTGCCCAGTCCGTGCTTTGACTAAGTACAAAACGGACAGACTCATTACGGTCGAATGATAGACATCTGTGGATCTGCCATAATGAGCCATATGGTGCCGCATCCATGGATTCTATCTCTCATTGGGTAGTCGAATGCATTCAGACTACCCGTGAGATTACGACTGGGCACCAAGTGCAATGCGCAAGGGCACGATGTTAGAGGAATAGCCGCCTCTTCCGCCCTTTTACAATGGTGTTCCGTTTAAGGACATCATGGCTGTTGCACAATGGCACTGTGAATCCTCTTTCACGGATTACTATATGAGGGATGTGTCAGACTTCGCCAATCCACTCGCTTTAGCTGTTTTGAGACGATAGCTATATGACCACACCGCTCTTCTTCCTTTTTTTGGCATTTGTAAGAAAGAATTAAGAAGCAGACATGGTCGAGCGAGAGGATATCAACCAGATTGTGTCACTGATGGCCGGACAAGTGAATGGTTGGAGGCTCCAGGTCTGAAATCCAAATATCATGAGGTAATTCAGGATTGAGAGTGTTTTGTATTATGTCTATATATCATGATCATTCATCTTATATATTCATGCTCATTCCTAGGCTAATATATGCAAAGAGCAGTTAACCCTCTTGGCATATTTGTGTTTTCAGGCGAGATGCATGTTCGTGAGTTCTCTCCCTTTTCTTAGGAGAAAAAGGGGGGGTGAGGCCAGTGATGCGAATGTGATTCGGTTCCGTTAACTTGATGGTCCTTTTAGGTCTCCATTAGTCAAGTGTAAGTCTAGCTCTTTCTCCAAGGGGCAAAAGTAGCAGTTATGGCTTGCCCCTTCCCACCAGGTTACTGACCAAATCTGGTGTATATCAGAAGTAATAGAATGGTGAGTATTGATCGAAGGAGAATGAAGGAAATTCCAATTTCCCTTTCTCCGAGATCTAACAATACTCACCATTCTATTATGGACCCAGCCTCCCAGCCCCACGGAGGCCAGCCATGAGTTTCTCTTGTTTGGTGGCTATGCAAACAATATGAGCTTCATGGTAGATGGGTACTCGGCAGTTGGGAGCCGAGTACCCGGTTCCAAGGAGTCGGTAAAGCTTTCTAAGTCTATAGTCCTAGAGCCAGCTGTCAGGGCCAGCTGTATATCAGAAGTAATAGAATGGTGAGTATTGTTAGATCTCGGAGAAAGGGAAATTGAAATTTCCTTCAATCTAAGGCGAACCGCTTGAGGTTTCCTGATGGTGGTTTAAAAAACATGTGAAATAGCACCTGGTGGTTCTAAAAATAAATCTGTCTGAGGTGGACCACTTAAGTTAATGCGCGGTAGCAGCGACTTTCACTAAGAGATATGATGATGGTGGGTCTTAACCAATTCACTGACGAATTCCCCATATCCCATTTTCAATGCTGTCATACAGAAAAACGGTTGCATAATTAGAAATTAATTTGACTGGAATCTGTTGCTTCCTTAGGCAGAATATATTTTGTCCCGTAAAGAATTTACATTTTCATGGAGTTATCGGTGAAAGGGGTAAGTGGATCACATGTGTGGTGGATCTAAAAATGTTAATACAGTTTCCTATTCACGTCACTATGTGGGAACCCCCAATCTAAATAAACGCTAATGTATGATGATGGTGGATCTTAAGTATTGGAGGTTAATTAGAAAACTGTATAGGACCACCTACATAATGGTGGACAACTAAAACATGTTTGCGTGAGGCAGCAACATGATTCCATGACATATGACAAATTCTGGCGGTTCTTAAATTTTGTGGAACACTTGAGCGGTTGTTGGGTCTCAAAAAACATTTATATGCGCCTTAGAATAAGAATTAGCATATGGAACGCAAAGCTTTGTATGAAATATAGTTTGTTGAAAATTCCACACACACACCCTGCCCCCCCCCCCCTCTCTCTCTCTCTCTCTCTCTCCCTCCCTCCCTCCCTCAATCTTTATCTCTCTTAACAATAATAAACACTCATACAATGCATATTGTTATCATAATCATATATAGGCCTCTGCTTATAAGATGAACAGACACCGCATCACATATTGTAAAAATATTTATAATAATTCGTGTGCCGGTGCCTACGTGTGAGTGCATGAGCTTGAAATTGCATATAAGTGAGAAAACGTAGCTGTAATATATGTTTCAGCACTTCTGATGCGCCGGATCAGTATCCCTACATGGTTTCGAGTTCCGCATGCCAATTCATTACACCCGCATCTTATATCACCTATTATTACGCAAATTCACAGCAATAATAAACACCACATCTCATGTCATAACCATATATGTGATGTACATGGTGACATTATGCATCTACAAAGATAAGATGAACACATTTTAATTACCAACTAGAAACCGCAGTCATTTCGATGTATCAATAATAGGGGAGATTACTCCCGATAGGTTAGTGACAATGGAAATAAACTATCCAGATTTATCGCCCTTATTATTGCTACATCAGACGCGCGCGGGGCTTCTAATATATTAATTTTCACGGTTATTTTTCTTTCCATCCCGTCATGTAATAATATGTTTTTAGTTTCAAAATAACACCTGTTTAGTGGTGGTATAAATTATATATGTACAACTATTATATAGGCGTAGTTACAGCCGCTGCCACCACCACCACCAACAGTGATGACAATCCTGTTATAAGATTATTAATTAATAGTCTGGGCTGCACATACAACTTACAGGTGTCTATAGTTAGAACCACCACCACCAGTGATGACAACCACATTATATGATTATTGATGAGGACAGTGCCTCGTATGCTTCTTGAAGCCGCAGCTCACCTGATCTGTCCAAAGCAGCTGTAGCGGAATATGCGGATGACTAGACATCGTCAGATAATTGATTTGTCATAACAACCATTTTCAGGGCCACCATATGTGAGAGACCAGACGACATCGTCAGACATAAAATATATGTTGCACATATTACTAATTATCAATAACGCATGCCTAATATACTAGTTGAAGAACAGAAGCACTTCCTGATGAATTGCTCACCGCATAGCGATAATCATGAAAATCTCTTCCATAAACTGAATGAATTCTCTGAATTTGACCCACTTTATGATCAAGTTATATTTCTCAAGTCGTACAATTATGTGCATATGTCTGTATGTACGTATAGGTGTATGTATGACTGTGCATGCGTGTGTGCATTTTTAATTAAAGGTTATATGCTTATCCTGTATATTGTTTGACGTTTGTATATAGTTATATAAATGCATGATATAATCAATGTTAATGTCATCTACAATGTTTTTATCTAGTCATATGCCCACATGTTGGATTTGCCCATAAAGTTTGATTGATTGAAATAAAATACAAACTAATGTATAGCACACAAATGCTTAGCAATTAACATATGTCGCGGCACCCGAATGCATGATACTGTGCATGGCTCTCAATAGACCTTTCCAGTTTATCCATCAGTCATATGACATAATCAATTACGTGATGTGTAGGATGATGCCATAATCAACTACGCCATGAATGACGTATATAAGTCGTCACGAAC
Source organism: Chaetoderma sp. LZ-2023a (assembly GCA_034401795.1). NCBI lineage: Eukaryota > Metazoa > Mollusca > Caudofoveata > Chaetodermatida > Chaetodermatidae > Chaetoderma > Chaetoderma sp. LZ-2023a. Next base: position 379,957 of record JAVVLW010001882.1, read on the forward strand.
GCGTAATTGATGATGGACTAAGCGTTGTTGTACGAATTGTATGTCTTTATTATGTCTATTTAATAAAGATTCTCTTTGACTGGGCACTGATGTTGGCATATAGGTTTCAAAATATTCAACAGCTTACCCGTATATTTTATATGCATATTAGATGAAGCCAACTAGCCTAAACCTAATAACAAATCATGCAAAATCGTAATATGAACATATCAACGATTCAACAATAAATTATAAAAGTCTACAATCTATTGATCTAGGACATCACAATCAATTATGTCATGAATTACATAATTAATTCCATCATAAATGCTTGATAGTCTGTCAACTGGCGGCAAATTGTAGCCTATGAATTGTATGTCTTTACTACAGCAACAGTGCCCAGTCAACTTTGTTTCAAAATAGTAAACAGCTTACCTGCAGTTTTCAGGAAATTGAGATTCAGGGAGTGCATGGATCGATTGATCCCAACACTAGCAAAGTGTGGGTGGAGCTTAAGCTGCTTAACTAGAAATGGGTGGGGCAAAACAAAAACTGTTTTCATCCATTCCTAAAACTTTGCAATTTACAAACCTATATGTCTATGGATTACATATCCATGGTAGTACCTGAGCGGTGCGCGGGCATCGAATAAATCACCGCCTGAAAAAAAGAAACAAATATTATTGACGGTAATAGATTATCAAATAATATAATTCTCACAGCAAAAACATAATCATAATCTTAGATGATAAAATAACTAGACACAAGATACTACATGCAGCGGCGGCTGTTATCGCTATACCGGTGGCTGTTTTGGGTCTACTGGTGGCTGTTTTTGACCGCGGCTGTTATCAACTGTATTCGTGTTTATTACATATCAATAGGAAACATTATAATCTTTTATATATTTTGTTTATTTGGGTTTTTATTTTGGATAGTCATTATAAGGCATGCCATGGTCACTAGCTAGGAACAGCTGAAAGTACATGTATATTTATGAATCAGTATACGATATCATAGCAGACGACAATGCGTTAATTGCTAGATACCTATATAAGCGAAAATGCATTTCCAACTTACTTATTTTAACACTTTTATGAAATTACCCCGAGCCATATATTATTAAAACAAATTAATGATTCTTACATATTTCGATTTGTGAAAAATTCAGAGTTATTCAGAATTTGGTATTTGTACACTTACGGGATCATTGTTCCTTGTATTAGTGTACGAGCTAGATCGACGGATAAATAGTCGCAGGAAATTTACTAACATAAAAGATAACTTTGAAATATTTAACTTCTAGATGCACGTCGTCAAGATCATCAGCCCACCCCGCCCCGAAATTGCATATTTAAGGCCGTTTTTGACACCCTAGCTGTTGAATACATGTTATGCATATATTAATCGAATCTGGGCTTTAATTTGATATGCATAATGACACAATTTGGAGGGAAAACTAAAATCCTACTTTTTCATATCTAGCGTTCTTTGCGCGAAGCCATGCCATTTTGTAAAAATATATTTTCTTATAGTTATATTTTGGTAAACCTTTGGTATGTTGTTCAGGGATGATGTTGGAATATAATACAAGTGTAAAACCTTGTCTTGCAATTAGTGGTGGTCGACTCTCTTTTGTCAACTCTGCTTTTGGACTATAACTGTTGTTTCTGGACAAGAACATTGAAACGTCATGCTTTTTTTTATAGGTCATCTGCCTTCTTTGTTTTTGGAGCAACCTGTTAATTTTGTTGAGTCTTCTGGACATTTGCAGGTGATTTTAACATTTTCTGCATGGATTAGGTCTCCTCAGGATACTCCTAAGTGATTAGTATTTTTACTGAATGTGGCTAATGCAGTTCCTGATCAGTCAATGATTTCAGGATCATTATGTCAGACCATGATCAAACTGTGAGCATGCAGGATGGGATATACTTTCACCCTTAAACCGGCTAACTCTCTTGCAGTGCTTATTCACTGGTGAATCCAGCTTGCTCTTTTGAACTTACTATCTCCAGTCCAATGTGATGCCTTTTTGGAGATGTTTCGCTCACAGGACAAGCTTAACCAGCAGGATGCATTGCTTTGAAAACATGGGAGTGTGGTCATCATTGACAGATTGCGTACTCGGAAATCATCAGGAGACCTCGTCCATTTCTGGCAGGATTTCGTGAATCACTTGGCTGCCAGAAGACATGCATTGCAGTTACTACTTTGACACGGACCAGACAAGACATACTTTGGTTTCTATATAATTGTGTATTTCAACTGTGCTGAACCTATTTTCCAATATTTTCCAATACAGTATTGTATTATTATTTCTCATTATTGTGATTGTGGAAATATTTCATGCCTAAAGCACCAGTAAATGAAACGAATCATGCATTTCACACTTGTTTATTATTCTTGTTACAGTGGATGCAAGAAGCTGTTTTGTTACAAAACAGTGATATGTTAGAGCCGTATTTAAAACGGGACCAGTTTTGGAAACACTCAGACTGCCCCTTTAACAAAAATAAGCTTCAAATAATGGAAATAATTCTCAGAATTCGTCCAAGCCCATAAATCATTTAGATTTTAACATTTGCTTCTATAAAATCAAGATAGAAGAAAAAATAAGGGTGGCAGAGTGGTTTCCGGATGATAACTCCATTACCATTTGTCGGATCGCATTGAAACTGCATAGGGTGGATGGACTAGGTCTGGGGAAGAAACCTATTGAAGTCGACGATGATTAGAAATCCAAGATGGCTGCCAGCCATAGGTAGCCATCTTGAAAATTGGTTTCCGGATGATAACTCTGTTACCGTTTATCGGATCGCTTTGAAACTTCATTAGAGTGGTTGGACTAGGTTTGGGGAAGAAGCCTATCGACATGACGATGATCCAAAATCCAAGATGACCGCCATCTTGAAAATTGTTTACTGGATGATAACTCTGTTCCCGTTTATCGGATCGCTTTGAAACTTCATAGGGTGGTTGGACTAGGTATGGAGAAGAAACCTATTGAAATTGACGATGATCCGAACTCCAAGATGGTTGCCAGCCACGGGCTGCCATCTTGAAAGTTGCTTTCTGGATGATATCTCTAGTACCATTTATTAGATCACTTCATAGGGTGGTTGGAATATGTCTGGTGAAGAAACTTATCAAAATTTACGCTAATCCTAAATCCAGTGGCGGCCATCTTGAAAATTGGTTTCTGGACAATACCTCCTTGGCTGTTTAACGGATCGTTTTGACACTTCATAAGGATGACTGGTCTGGGTCTGAGGAAGAAAGAAATATTTTTTGATAGCTCTCATTCATTGGTTTGTCATCATGGCAGGGTATTATGCGCTGTTTGCGGAGCTCTTGTTTAATATGTAATCCGCAATACCATGGAATTAGGTCACATTTCAATAGAATTTTTGGGAGTATGGTGATTGTGATTGAAATAATACTGAGAAGCTTTCCAAGCAGCCAGCACTCCAACAAGTACAAATTTCTTCAATACCCACATCATTGATATATTTTTCAGTCAAGCCGCGGTAAGGTCAAAAGTGCCTATTTTGGAAACAATGTTGCTGAAAGCTGTTGCTGTTGGGTTTTATATTAGTTTTTTACCGTACAATTGGCATACGTCTTCAGGACCCCGCAGGCACACATCAAACAAAGTTCAGAATAGATCGCTCCATTAGAGATATTGAGAAATGCTTTTAAAATGTCTATTTTGAAAACAATGTTGCTGAAAGCTGTTGCTGTTGCGTTTCAGCATTTGGCCACAAAATTGGCATACCTGTTCGGGACCAGATGGCCAAGTTTCCACCCAAGTTTGGAGAAGATTGCACCAGTAAAACAATTAAATCAATGGATTTAAAAATTATTGTACTGGTAATTGCTACTGTACATATCATATTGTTGCCTACTATCTACTTATTGTAATTGATAATATGGAAATAGACTTTGGCTAGGCATCATTTGTTGTTTGAAATATTGGGACGAATTTGTACAGGGTCGAAATGTCCTATATGTGTATGCCTATGTATAGTGCATTTGATGCTAATATTTCATCATGCTTGGAGGGTATTCTGGAAAATCCAGTGCAGTCTATTTGCAACAATACATTAGCGTATTGTCAGTGAAACCAAGAGCATCTTTTACGTAAAACATTTGCGCTAATATAATTGCACCAATCCAATGATGTTATAAAATGTGTAGTGCAGTATTGCGGTGCTCCTCGTTTATGGGAGGGAGGGGGGGGGGGTGTTCACAAACAGTAACGTTCTTAGTAACAATGACGTTATCTGAAAATATCATCCACTAGAATTTTCAAATCACGTTTACCTAGACTTCAGATTCAAAAACATGAATTAATGCATGCCCATGAGTAAATATATGAATGTGCATTCCATCCAAATGTGAAAGACATGATATTGGGCCTAAAATTTCATGCTAAATACATATGAAAACTAGAATATGCAGTCGATGACATGCCATCGCAAATCCCCACGCATACGCCACTACAAGCTTTCCCCTCACTTTGACCCAAAACACAATAAATTCCTTGAAATGTAGTTTCAATGGGTAATGAGTTTCAAAATCTCAACTCTTGGTTGATGGCCAATTTGCCCATTTGACTCCTGACCACTGCCCTCAGATTGACAAAATAATGTGTTGTACTTAGTCTACTAACTACAAGCTTCAAAATGATATGTGACATGACCACATTTGATAAAATTTATTTTTTGCCCACCATTTCCCCCACCCCTGCCCCTGGGGGTGAAATCAAAATTCCAATGTGTCATGCACATCCTTGTCCTAGGGTTGCACGATTATTCACTTTTCATAATCGCGATCATTTTAAAAAAATAATCGCGATCATACGATTAATCATGAACTATATTAACTACGTCAGTGCTGCTTAGAGGACGTTATTATGCTACTGCAGATTGTAAGATTATGGGTTAGGCACATATATTTATACATATATGGACAGAATACGCCAGTTGCTGATTGCAAACAAAGGAATGTATCAAGATTTTTCTAGACGGAAAACGGAAGGTACCGTATTTCGCTTAATTGTAGCCTATGCTCTAATAGAAGTCCACCCCTAACTTTGACATATGAGCTCCAATGATTTCTTAGCAGTTTCAAAACAGCAAAACTGTATTAGAAGCCCACCCCCTAACTCAGCAGATTATATAGGAAAATTTGTAAGAATAGCGTGTATACTAATGACAACCGTGTCACGGGGTGTGTTTACTTCAGACTAATCTCTGCCCTGATACATTTCTGGCCCCTCTAGAAGTCAATACAGGCCTCGGATTTGTAACTCTCGACCACCTATTAGATTAATACTAATAGTAGGCCACGTATGTTCAAGATATAATAAAGTTTATTCCACACTTTTGTAGTCAAAATATGCATAAAACAGTCTTAGCATGATTAAATAGCTTCCTTATAAATATATTTTAAGACCAAATTTATGTACCAAACAAGTACGGGAGAAAATGCACATCAATTTTGTAACGCCGATCAACATTAAATGATCCAAATTGAATTATTACGAACGACAATATAGCTGGCTTTTTAAGTTGGCGAGCCAACGGCTCTTTTGGTGATGGGAGGCGGCGTATTCTCGCGAGATATTATACGCTAAGGGGAGTTTTTCAAACGGGTACCCGTTATTCAAATCAGTATAATACTCAGTTCCTACCGCGAATAATAATATATAAAAATTCCCGAGTTCCGAGTCCCCGATTCCAGAATATTTATGTCCGAGTACTCGCTCTAAAATAAACTCTTCAATTGGAGGCGAATCACGTGATTTGTATTTTTTTCGCGGCGCGAAATATATATATGAAAAATATATGAAATTGTGGATTAATTTTGATGTAATAAACGACCTTTATTAAAGGATACGCAATATTTAGGCGCTCAAATCAAATAATTTCACTTCCCCGGTGATGTTTTGAGGTATACATTAAACATAGACGTAGGCAGTGAGAATCTTTACGGGAGAAAATGCGTTGAATTTCCGTGGTATCAGTTTTAGAACTGTTTTGGGAAAACCGTTAGAACATAATTATTCAGAGAATGGGGAACGCGGGATAAGCGTGTGTGATTACAACAACATTGACAAATAGAGACCAAGTGAATAATCTTTATTCATCTAAAACTAATCATGAGTCAATACAAACAAATCAGTTATTTATTTAGTTTATTTAATCATTCACACATTCGGCTGATAGCCGGATGTTTGTTTCCATGATTAGTAACGCGAGCAGAGTTTCACAAGCGTAAAAGTGTCTTGACAAAAATATCAACATAGCGATTATACGATTATTTCATTTTTAATCGTCCACGATCATTTTGAATTATATAATCGTGATTAATCGAATAATCGAAAAATCGTGCAACCCTACCATGTCCATATGTGCAATCATCCCAAAAGTTTCAAGTTTCTATCTGAAATGGTCTAGGAGGAGTTGCATTACAATCGATAATTACTGGCCAATTTTGACCTTTTGACCCCACCCCATACCCTCAGTTTGACCCAAGATTAAAATAATTCCTTGTACTTTAGACCACTAATCATTGGCTTGAAAATCATATGCGACATGACAACCTATGGAGAAATTTAATTTTTGACCCCACATTCCCCACCCCCAGGGCCATTCCCCGGGGGGGGGGGGGGGGGGGGGGGGGGGGGGTCATGCCAAAATTCCAAAAGTGTCATACACATCCCTGTCCTTATGTGCAATCATCCCCAAAGTTTCAAGTTTCTATTTGAAATGGTCTAGGAGGAGTTGCATTACAATCGATAATTACTGGCCAATTTTGACCTTTTGACACCTGTGCCCAGCCCAGGGGGGGGGGGGGGGTCCGAACAAAATCCCAAAAGTATCATGCACATCCCTGCCCATAGGTATAATCATCCCCAAGATTTCAAGTTTCTAGAAGGAGATGCGTTGCAATCGATAAGTGCACAGACAGCTCACATACACACGGGTCGCATCACATAATCCCCACCTTCAAGATTTCAAGTTTCTATCTTAAACGGTCTAGAAGGAGATGCGTTGCAATCGATAAGTGCACAGACAGCTCACATACACACGGGTCGCATCACATAATCCCCACCTTTTCTTCGAAAAGCGTGGGGATAATGACAAGCACGACTTTCCACGGCCAAATTTGATATCTGAGTTACCCATATGATTGCGGAGTGCACAATGCCATTTAGAGTTGACTTCGCCCCAAGGGGGTGGGGTAGGGGTCAAAAGGTCAAATTTTAACCTGCGGAAATTGATTGTAACGCAACTCCTCCGAAACTGTTGGACAGAATTCAACCAAATTTGGTATGTGGAGTACAAGAGCATATTTGCATTTGGCCCCGCCACCAGGGGTGGGGGGGGGTGGTTAAAAGTGTAAAGAAATTGATTGTAGCGCAACTCCTGACATTGTTGGACGGAATTCAACCAAATTTAGTATGTCAGTTACCCATATCAATGTGGAGTGGATGAGCACATTTACATTTGGCCCCACCCCCAGGAGGTGGTGGTATGGGGTCAAAAGTTCATGAAATTGATTGTAATGCAACTCCTCTGAAGTCGTTAGATGGAACTAAACCAAATTTGATATCTGCATTACCCATATGATTGCGGAGTGCAAGAGGCCATTTAGATTTGGCTCCTCCCCAGGGGGAGGGAGAGGGGTCAAAAGGTCAAATTTTAACCTGCAGAAACTTATTGTAATGCATCTCCTCCAAAACCATTGGACGGAATTCAACCAAATTTGGTATGTGAGTTACCCATATCAATGCAGAGTCGATGAGCACATGTACATTTGGCCCTGCCCCCAAGGGTGGGGGATGGTGTCAAAAGGTCATACAATTGATTGTAATGCAACTCCTCTGGCACTGTTGGATGGAATTCAACCAAATTTAGTATGTCAGCTACCCATATCAATGTGGAGTGGATGAGCACATTTACATTTGGCCCCACCCCAGGAGATGTCAGATGGGGGTCAAAAGGTCATGAAATTGATTGTAATGCAACTCCTCAGACACTATTGGACGAAATTCAACCAAATTTGGTATGTGAGTTACTCATCTGTTTGCGAAGTGCACACGGACATTTACATTTGGCTTCCCCCCTCAGTGTGTGTGTGTCAAAAGTTCAAAGCGGTGAACGCGGGGATTTGCGATGACGTCATCAACCGATCAATCTAGTATTGTGTTTGGTTCCGAGATGGTTCATACCAGGGATGGTTCATACGACGGACCGGTCATACCAGGCAGGGACCGTTCGTCCCATTTTTCATATGGATCGATTTGTTCCATTTTCGCTGGATGGTTCACCCCATGGACGTACCTGGAAGGATTCACCCCAGGACGATTCATCCCATTTATAGTCTTATAGACATTTTACAACTTATTTGTTGATTGATCGCAGATAAAATTAATTTAGTTTTATGGTCCTTTTGCAGATTGTACAGGCAAATATTTCGAAGATCATCGTGATAATGAGAGGCCAACACATGGATTCTATGTTCGCAGCCTTGTACCAATATTAAAGGCGATATTATGCATATATGGCGTCATTCCTAATAGATTTTAATGCATGTATTATTTCACTGAATGTTTGTTAATAACTAAATAGAATTCATTTCTTGACGACAGCTTTTCATTTATACCAGTACACGGACTATATATATCATTCTGTTACAGAAATGGATGGGGTTTTTTTTGCAGATGTTGATATATTTCTGGTAATATATATTGCATACATATTTCTGTATGTATAAGAGTTCGCTACAGCTGATATGGCAAAGTCTGACCATGTTTGCCAAAGTTATTTCCATAAACAAGTTAACAGATGTAAAATTTGTCCAAATGCACAGCCATGTCTCTGAGAGATTTAAAGAGATATTCGCTATATTTTTTCAGTGGATATATTACGTATAGGTAAATGTCATAATTTCACATATATTTCCCTTTGAAAATATAAAGATTGCCATAAATATGTTGCCTTGGCCAGCTCTCTGTGAATTTTGAAGCTACCAAAATCAGCCTATATTTGCCA
>JAVVLW010001883.1:0-13000 GCA_034401795.1 Chaetoderma sp. LZ-2023a
TGGTTATCTCCCATGAAATACTAAGAATTTGTCACAATTTTCTTGTCCGTGCCAGATCTCAGAGAGTATTGGACTACACTTGCAATTCCTTTCAAGCTGATATATATACAAGGCAGAGCCACAGTATCATGATTTCATTTCAACTAGATCACTTCATATTGACCAGAATTAGCTCCCTTGAAAAACTTAGAAATTTGTAAAAAAAAAAAAAAAGGTTTTAAAGTTACACTCATAATGGACTTTTCCAGAGTAATGACGTCATATGATCTCATAATCAGCTAAGCGGTGTGTAGGGTGATGTCATAATCATTATGTTATAAATGATTCTATAAGGCCTGTCTTTAGCTCTTAATCGTCCGACATGTAAGAATTGTATGTCTCTACTATTTAATAAACATGCTTTTGAATATTTTGGTACTACTTAACAAGAGCTATATATCATGGTAGCTGACTAATGGACCTAGCTCTTGAAAGCTATATCTTTATTTTAATAAGTTAAGTCACCAAAAGTGGAAATTTATTAGGAACTGAAAAACCAGGTTAATGATAGGGGTCATTATTTTATCAGGACAAGCGTAAGTTAACCATTTAACACTCATATCAGCCAAAAACGGCTTCAGCAGTAGTTTTTTAGAAATGTCCAGACCAAGAGATTATTTTTGAAATTTTACTACTGGAATGACTGGCTCGGTTATCGAGCCAGTCATTCCAGTGGTAAACTTTCAAAAATAGTCTTCTCTTCATGTCCAAATGAACATTTTAAAGGAAAAAATTAAAATTTTCTTGAACAGATTTGATGGTTAAAGTGATAAAGTATCTTGTATGTATTGAGTAGCCATTGGCGTAGTGATTTCCACCAGAATATGGTGGTAGAGAGAATTGAAACTAAAAAGGACATGAGAGCTACTCTCTTCATACCAGACAACATTATTTCACGTAAAACGATATGATACAAAGCCTATAGTAGTCTGTATGACAAGTCATTAACAGAAAAATACTCCCTCTGAATTCGTCGTAAAATTCAAATCTGTCGCATACAAAATGAGATAGTGATGCATAGAGGCATACAAAATGAGGTCAAGAATTTGCTGACATTGCGTAGATGTTGATATCACACGAACCCCTGGATGGATCGAGTCAATTTTAATGTCTGTGACAAGCTAGTGAAACAGAGGTTAAGATAGTACCAAAATCAACACGATCCACAGTGTTGCTTTTACAGTCCGCTATGGAGATAGACTGGGTCACGATCTGTCTGGTCTCCGAAATGGAGCCTGTGTAACAGTCTAGCTATTGTGATGACGTAATAACATAGCCTGTCAATATGTTAGCGGTATATTCTTGAAGAAGCCACGCCTCTATTTTTAGATTGTGTTAAAGGGTTAATTAAATAATTAATTTTCTTATGTTTCCTCAGATTGTGTTAGAATGGAGTGAAGAGAAGTATGCAGCAGTCTTTAATTCCTATAGTGACAATATTGCAGGTCGCTCCTACAGAACACGGTGAGGTCAATCAATAATACATGTAGTAGCATGATAAATAGATTACAAGTTTACAGGCTCTAGAGTTCATACACAAGTATGAACAGCTGGAGAGAAAATGGATAATGAATAGAAACTTCCAGACCTTAAAAAGTATGGCAGGTCAAATATTTTGTACTACAGGTTTGAAAAAGCTATGAAATATTGAAGATCTTTCTGAAACTGTTTGTGATTTTCGCATATAAACTATGACATCTTGCCTATCTCAGTGCAAATTTTTTGACATTTCCTAATTCGTTTGACGATTTTGAAGCAAATACTTATTGCCTTGTTATTGTCTTGATACTTTAAGATAATGATAACATGATTCGCAGGTACACCTTGTAAAACTAACTTTAGATTAAATTTCAACAAACCTGTCGCGCACAAATGCCTTGCATCTGCTGATTGGGGCTGGGTGAAAAGGTCAATTTGATTCTAGCGCAACTGTTCCGAAACTGTTGGATGGGATTCTACCAAATTTTGTATGTGAGTTGTTACTACATTACAACCTACCTCCTTGCATTACTATTGCTCTTTCCTTCTCTGAAGGTAAGTGTAGTAGGATGAATTTTTTACAGCCATTGTTTGCTGGGTATTGTGGTTACAGAGTGACTGAAGGCTCCTTCATGAATCTCCATACTCTCTCTAATGATGAGATGCATAGTAATTCGCTTGAATGCTATATCCCAGAATGAGGCAAGATGAGGGTTAATCCAATACCCAGTGCCACTGAGCAGGTCATTAAGCACAATGACAACCTCATTGGCTGATAGCTATCACATGACCTTGTTGATAGCAACCAAGGCTTCATTCATTTTCCTACTGCTGAAGTGGAAGGTGAATAAAAAATTTTCAAAGCCTTAAAAGTTGTTTCAGCTTTTGCGTTTTACTGTGGTTAAGTAAAGAGTTACTGGATTTCATCAAGGATGTCAGACAAACATAGAAAACCTTCAAAGATAAGTGGTTTGTCGGTTCTAGTTACTTAGTTATTATTTTAATGATCATTTCTAATTTTGTGGTAGGCGTGTTACCAGTTTTGGTGCTTGCGCCCAGAGTGTCTTATGGACTATAATTTGTCCACTTTGCTCCTTCATTATTATAATTTGTCCACTTTGCTCCTTCATTATTATCAGTTGTCATGCTCGCTGTATTTGAACATGACCTGCATTATCTCACATCAGCATACTCTCTCAAAAGAATAATATAAAACGATTCAGATTTGAAAAAATCGCCAAAGAAAGACAAGGAGAATGTCAAAGATAAGAGCCATTCAACAAGATGTCCGTCTGGCAGTTGTCAGTGTTTCATAAAATCTGAACAAGCTGGTCATGTGTGTTTAAAGTGTACATCATATACCTATGAATCTTCATGCTTGATATGCGCGTCATGGTCCCAAGCCTCTTTCTAATTTTCCTGTTTCTGGGAATCCTTCTCCTTCTAGGTAGCTGACTAAGATAAAGGCCATCCATGGAGTGTCTTGAGAAACAAGTCCATAAGATTGACTCCTCTATTGATAGCAGAATTAACTAGATAATCTCGGTTCAATCAGACCCCAATGTTTCATCACTTAACGTTGTTGAATGTGAAACATTGCAGTTTGCTGCTCCCAGGAAGTGTCTATTTTCTAAATCAAAAAATAAATTACGACTTACTGACATTCTTTGTTTCAGAAGTACCACAAAAACTGGAAAGAACAAAAGTACTAAGACTCTGGTTTCTCCTCATTCATCACCTGTTCCTAAGCCAGTCAAGCCGTGCTCGGATTCAGCAGATCCATGTACTTCTTTGATCAGCATTCCGCAGCCTGCGCCCATGTGGCCGAGTTCGGTTTAACCTCTCTCTGGGCCCCAAGCGGGTTATAAGTTAGTTGTGTTTAAAATCCAGCAGAGCCACAAGTACCTCTACTATCATCATTCCGCAGCTTCTACGGCTGCTCTAGGGAATTCGAAGCACATTCTCATTTCCGTATATTGTATTTGCCGCCTCCCCGGCTCGATTTCCCGACCCCGGGTCTGAGATGGGCGGGTTAGTTTAGAGTTCTTGTCGTCCCTGGTTTTGTTCCGGGCCCAGGTCCACACCCCTCGGGTCTGGCCTATGGCTTCCCCGCTTTGGGTTCGGTCCGGGGCGGGGGTCAGGTCTTCTGGCTTGTCAGATTGAATTTGATTTTTTTCAACTAATTTTGGCCAGTATCCATGTGATTTTCTCTTCACATGGTGGGGTATTATGCGCCATTTGCGGAGCTCTTGTTCAAGGCTATTTTCTTATTTTTAGCTAAAACCTTTCATTTAGTGTCATGTCCTTTCATGCCTGCGCAGGATTGGTGATTTTGGGTTCAAAATTTATCCTTTTTCATTCCCTTCTTATCCACTTCCGGTAGCTCTCAGATTGTCATCATCATTCCTGTCACTTTTTATATAGGTCCTTGAAAATTTGCCCCGTTACATATTTCATTCCCTTTTTGTTTACATGGAGTGTATCTTTTGGATATGATTTAGATCTTAAACATAGATGAGTTTTTGCTAATTCTATCTGGCTATATCTGGACTTCCCCTCCCATAGGTTTTCTATGGGATTTCTATTTGCCACGAAATCTGGTTAAAACATTATAAATAAATTTATCTATAATGTTTCAATGTCTACAACTGTTAATAAGTACGGCAATACTTCTATGACACTTTTATCCATAAGAAGAAACTGGTAAGAATAAATAACAGAAATAAACGCAAGTTACCTCTCTTGTGAGAGTGTAAGAATAAGGATATAGCTCATAGAACTAAGAAACATCGCTTTTCACTCGATTTCAGGAAACATTACTTTCCAATAGAATAAATCGATGCTTGGAAGTCTCTATCTGATCTCATTGTAAACATCCTAAATTATTTAAACAGACTCAAGAACAGTTTGGACTTATACTGAGATAATCAAGAAATAACTTAACTATCAAACATCCTAACTTTTATCAGCCTAGTCCTAATTGGAATATTGAGGCTTTTTAGCCTTTATTCTTCATTTATAGCTTTCTTTATTCAGATATTAGCTATCATACAAGTATATCTTCCATTGGTACGCTTCTTATCTCCTTTGTTATTAGGTCTTCTTGATTTATTTTTAATGTGTTATGTGTATAACTGATGTGTACATTTCATTTTGTAATCAGGATTGATTTATGAGCATCCTTAATGGGTGGTCTTTCCATATTTTGTCTTATTTGTTGCAAAAGATTGCTTTTTTATACAATGATATCATATTATGGTACGGTTCCTCTGGTCTGTGCATCTTGCGAGTTTGAGATTTTTCTTATGTCCAAGTTTGTTCTGGAGGTGGATTTCTTACAATCTTTATCGTAGTTATAGATTTTTCCTTACCAATGCTCTGTTTTGTCTTCTATCCTTGGAGGAACTTGGTATCCCTCTTCTAGGACCATCGGGTTTCTTTGATTTTGATCAGTGTATTCTTAATACATTTTCTCACGGTCATTACCCTCTCTGTTGGAGGATCCACCCTCTCTTTTTTCACTTATTCCTCATTGGATCACAGTTCCCTCATTACCAGTGAATCTTCAGGCATGGGATTCAGATTCCTCAGAAGGCTGACTATTCATCTTGGCTTCCAATTTCAAAATGGTTCAGTCCAGTCTTTAATTTTTTCTTTTCAGGTAGGCTTATGGACCTTTCTCTAGTCGTGAAAGACTCTTATTTCTAGTCCCTTTTCACCCTTCCTTTCAAAATTTCTCTTCGTATCACATCCCTTGATCTAGTATGGCAGTGCCACTTCCTAGCTGTCAGCCTCTCCTCTTCCCCCTTTCGTTTTCACCCATATCTTTCTTCATGTCTGCTTGTCTTAAGTTTTAACCCCTTTTTCAGTTCAGGTCTACATAGATGATTAACTCTTCAAGGCTTAATTCCCTATGTCTCTGTTCTCGGACGTCTCAGTAGCTATCCGAATATGTCTTCATCTAGGCTGGATTGTCAACATGGGGAAATCTTGTCTATCTCCAAATCAGACATTCACTCACTTAGGGATCCTTTTCGATCTTGTCCAAAGGAGGCTTTTTCCTTCCCTCACCATTGTTAAGGCCCTTATATCTACTATCCAGTGTTTTCAGTGTGGGCCAGTTCATTTCGGCCAGATCTTTCTTCATGTTGTAGACCTGGTGTTGGTGGAAAAGGTGTTTTCTTGGGTCTATTTCAGGAGAAGGCCTTTCAGCTTTTCCTCATGTCCCTTGGGATCTATTATCTGGACCCTCTAGTTCCTTGTTTCCTCATTAAATACCATCTTATGAGTATCAGTTTTGGAAAGACATCCAATCTCTGCTACTAGGTGGTCCAATTCATTCCCCTTTCCTTAGGTTATTTGTTTACACAAACTCATCACTGACACATTCTATCTCCTCAAGCCATCTTCTCGGATGTATCCCTGGAAGGATGGGGATCAATCTGGGATTCCAAGATCATTTCAGGCACTTGGTCCCCTCTGGAAGCCTTTTATCACGTCAACCTTTTGAGTTGTGGACTGTTTTTCCATGCCCTAGTCCTTTAGGATCCCATGATACGCGGTTTATCAATTCTTATCCGCTCGGACAATTTCACAGTAGTCTAATTCATCAATCATCAGGGAGGGATCAGGTCGGTCTCTCTGCCAAGAGTCTTTGATAATGCTTCACTGGTGCAGAGCCCGCAACATTTCTCTCCGTGCAGCCCACATCCCAGGCAAGTTAAATTTTCTGGCCGACCAATTATCTCGTCCTTCCGGGATCCCAGAAACGGAATAGGAATTGAAAAAGACTGTAGTCAAGTCAATTTTTCTTCAGTTCGGTTGTCCCCACATAGATCTTTTGGCTTCTCAAGAACCGAAAGATATCCATCTTCATATCTCCCTTTCTGGAAGAGATGGCCCTTTCAGTCGACCCTCTAGCCCAATCTTGGGACAACATGTTCGCTTATGCCTTTTCCCCAGCGATTCTTATTCCTCTTGACCTAAGAAAGATTCGGCAACATCTTTGTGTGTTCCTGTTAATAGCTCCATTTTGGCCGACAAAGTCTTGGTTTCCGGATTTCCTGGACCTTCTTGTAGATTTCCCTCTTCTATTACCTGTTTCCAGCAATCTTCTTGTCCCAGAACAGAGGCAGGGTTCTACATCGGAACCCAGAAATCTTTTGCCTGTCAGTCTGGGAGCTGTCGAGTTGTCCCCTCCTTCGTCACTCTTTCATTCAGATCTCAAGAACTTTTGAAAAATCTCTCAGAGCCTCCACTCGGAACATTTTAAGGCTCGATTTGAGTTTTTGGGTTTTTTTTCTTGTTTTGTTTTTTTAAGAAATGGTGTGCAGACCATTCTATCCTGCCCTCTGAGGCCTCTGTGATTCAGGTCACAGATTTTCTGGTTTTCTTTTTTGATTCGAAGAAGCTCTCAGTTAACACTGTCAGATCCTTTCGGTTTGGTCTGAACTCTTTCGTCAAATGCCTTATTGACCCTTTGGTCCAAGTGCAAAAACATTTTCATGATCTCATTAAAGGTAGGGGAAATTCTTGTCTTCCCTTTAAGAAACCCCTTCCTTCTTGGGACCTTTCTCTTGTACAGCAGATTCTTGCTGGGAAACATTTTGAACCCTTAGGGTCTGTTTGTTTAAAACATCTCTCTCAAAGCAGTCCTTTTATTAGCAATAGCATTAGCTAGCTGACGCTTGGAAATTCATGCCTTATCTGCTGAATTGGATGGATTTCAAATTACGGATAATAGCATTATTCACTATCTGAGGGCAGAATTTCTGTCCAAAACTCAGTTAGATTCTTGGGTAAACCCATTATAATTCATAAACTTTCTTGCTTATCGCCAGATGACTCTGTCTGGTGCCCTGTTAGGGCTCTTAATATTTACAAACTTTGTACTGCCTCCAAACGATCCGACGATAAACATCTGTGGGTTACATTTTCAGTAGGCGTTGATCGTCCTGCCTCTTTAACTACTATTTCATGTTGTATCATTGATACCATCAAAATTTGCCATGAATTAGCTTCTCCTGGGGACTATTCATTAGTAGGGGTTAGGGCCCATGATGTTAGGGGCCTTACCACCTCTTGTTCTTTTTAATGGATCCTCTCTCGATGACATCATGCAAGTAGCTAACTGAAAATCGGAGAATACCTTTATTAATTTCTATCTCAAAGTTTCTGATCCTTCCTACTTTTGCCATAAGAATATTCAGAAGGTGGCTTCGGGGGCCATGAATCGTATTCCTTCTTCATCTTCTCATTCTTCATCATCTTCATTCTTATAAGACATTTATTTGGGGTTAGTGTAAGATCATTACTTCTTTCTCATGTGTGTATTTCACCTCATTCATATCATCTCTTTCATCACCCTTTATATTTATTTATTTCATTCTTGCATGATCATCTCTTCTTTCCTGCCTTCTTAGGGGTGTTTAAAGTCCCACTTTTCTACTCTCTTCCTCCTTTTGGCATGTTCAAAAGAAATTGATTGTAGCGCATCACCTCCAAAACAGTTGGACGGAATCCAGACAAATCTGTATGTGAGCTAGCTACCCATGTGATTGCAGCAGAGTGCAAGAACACATTTACATCCCCTTCTCCCTTCAGGCTCACGTAAATGGTCATAGTGGTGCTGAATGTGGGGATTTGCGATGACGCTTCATCGATCGAGCAATGTAGTTGGTCATGTAGGTTTGGATACTTTGTTTGATGTATTGGATTGTTGCTTTTTAGACATTATAGATTGGGTGGTTGATTCTGGGTCATCACAAATCCCCACATTCACCACCATCCAATGGTTTTGGAGCAGTTACATTGCAATCAATACCCCCACAGTCACAAGTGCACACACGCATGTACGCACGCACACACTGTTTAGAAGTATTGTTCTAATGTATTCAGCAGGATCTCAGGTGCTTTATAGGTTGTAGTTCTTTTTGTCGAGTTCTACGTGAAGCCGAGGATGGCCCGACAGTGATCCGATGTCCGGTGTGCAACAAGAATTAAGTAATGTTAAAAGTTTTTCAATAGACATTTAATTCATCAAGGACTCATCGGATCTCAGTGGAACTTTACATGCTTATTCTATACCATCATTTCCAGTCTGCACCGTAATGAAAGTGATTTTCTAAATATTTTCATATTTTAACGTGACTAAGACTTATTTTGTAGCAAGAATTAGAATGATAAAGTTTCTCAATGGGCAATTAGGGCATACCCGATCTCAATGAAACTTTACAGATTTGTTCTATATGTGTACCTATATCAGGATTACAATTTTGTTTGGAGTTATCTTACACCAAGAAATAGAAGACTGTTAAAAGTTGTTCAGAAATTTCTGGAAAACTTGTCATGCAGGCCCAGCCTCTAGTTTTACTAGTATGAGGTTACTAATCAAGAACATTTGACTGTTCCCTAAATTCCTTTTCTTTAAATTGGGTGAAATTTATCATATTTTAGTCAAATGTATCTAATCTTTGTATTTGAAGGTTATGTTTGCCTGTTCCTATTGATGTCGTGTACACATGGGTGAATGGCAGTGATGCAACGATGATCAGAGAACTGCGTAGATTTAAGGCAGAAATGGAACGTGAACTCAACCTGACTAAGTAAGTATTACCTGTTCATAATTATCTAGATTCAATTTTCAATGAAATTGTTCTAAAAAGTCGTCAGCAAGTGCCACTTGGATTGAAAGTATTGCTAATTATTTTAATTTTGCGTTTAAGCTATAATCATACAAATGTTTCTAGCACATTCCTCTGGTCTCATATGCCATTCTATATCAAATATGAAATCTACATTATATTGAAAGCATATGCTTCTCACTACAAACTAATGGACCTTTCCAGTTTTAGCTATGCCCTGCCCATCCTTAGTTAAGCTCCGCCCTCACCTCGCTCATGTTGGGATCGATCGATCCCTGAACTTCTTGACTATCAATTTCCAGAAAACTATACAGGGAAACCTGTTAAATATTTTGAAACTAATTTGACTGGGTGCTGTTGCTGCCATAGGCTCCCAGTCAAATTAGTTTTAATATATTCAACAGACTATATATTAAATAGTAAAGACATACAATTCGTACAACAATGCATAGTCCGTCTTCAAATATGCGTTCGTGATGTACTTATCTACTTCATTCATGATGTCATTCATTATGATGTCATTCTACACGTCAGATAGTTGATTATGACATCATATGATGGATGGATACAGTGGTCCGTTACAGTACAGCACAAAAACAAGTTAACATGTTTCCAAGACAAAAGCAGAAACATGTTATTTAGTACAATATTGAAGGCATTGTCGGAAATGTTCTGTTGAATATATCAGATTTAAATTGATTAGAAGCCATTGCTGCCTTGGGTACAATATTTTGGAACATTTAGATGGTCAAGGTTTGCAGACCAAGAGAAGATGATTTTTGAAAATTTACCACTGAACATGCTGGAGTGACTAGCTCGTCTAATGAGCATTTTACATATATTTTTGACAAATCATTTCTTCGCCTGCAAGTGGACATTTTGTCATGACCACTGCGGAGGTCGATTTTTGCCTGATTGACCAGTAAATAGGTAATTCTTTAAATTCTTGCGTTTTAAGTCACTCTTTTGTATCTACTCAGTTTTGCTTAAGAATCGTTAACTCACCTATTCAGTTACTTTATTTTGGGAGTGTGTTTTAGGACGGTAACTGTTAACAAATTCACGTTGCAATTCTGGTTCTATCATACAGTTTCTGAGTTGTAAGTGTGATCGATATAGATTCAAAAGTGCTATATGCATACCATATTGAGACACCTGCCTTACCAGGCCCTGGAAGTGTGGTTGCTGAATTGCTGTTCCGATGGCAAATAAAAAGGAAAAATAGCGACTGAATAATTTTTTATGGTTGTACAGGTAGTCTGTTGACTTTGTTCTCTAGTTCTTTGACTGATTCAGGTGAGATACCACTATTCTCAGGTTTTCACAGCTTAACCCTTTAACACTCATATCAGCCAAAAATGGCTTCTGCAGTGGTCTGGAGAAATGTCCATTTGCAAACCAAAAGAAGACTATTTTTGAAAATCTACCACTAGAATGACTGGCTCGATAACAGAGCCAGTCATTCCAATGATGAATTTTCAAAAATATTCTCTTGCGCTGCAAATATTGGACATTTTCTATGAGAAAATTAGAATTTTCCTGAATAAATTTGAGTGTTAAAGGGTTAATCTTCATCGTGCAATTAACACTTTAACACTCAACCCGGCTAAAAACGGCTTCTGCAGTGGTCTTGAGAAATACCTATTTGCAGATCAAGAGAAGACAATTTTCAAACATTTATCTCTGGAATGATTGGCTCGATAATGAAGTCAGTCATTCCAGTTATAAATTTAAAAAAAATAATCTCTTGGTCTGCAAATGGATATTTTATATGGGAAAATAGAAATTGTTTTGAAAGATTTAAGTGTTAAAGAGGTAAATTTTATATTCTCAGCGTATTAAACTGTTTTCTTAAAAAAAACTAGAATGAATATTTGAGTGCATATGCGTTTTAATATTTACAGATCCTCTGCCAAAGATGAAAGGTATGTTAACTAGGTGTATTACATGCGGATATTGATAGTGTTGGTAGCACAATTTTGGATTACACACATCTTGTAGTCAACCTGTTTGTATTTGTATATTACCTTTCTAAACATATTTATGTACAAGATAGAAAGCTCTATAGCCTAAAAAGAGGTCGCATTAGACTTACACAATGGACCTTTCCATTTTTAGCTCTGCCCCACCCATCTCTAGCTAAGCTCCACCCACACCTCGCTCGTGTTCGGATCGATCGATCTCTGAACTCCCTGACTCAATTTCCAGAAAACTATACAGGTAAGCTGTTGAATATTTTGAAACTAATTTGACTGGGTGTTGTTGCTGTCTAAGGCATGTTTCTTAAATAGCAAAGAATTACAAAGACATACAATTCATACAACGTGTCGGAGTATTTGAGATTTGGTGACGGCCTATATGGAACCCTTTTTGATGTAATAATTATGACATCATCATACATGTGCTGAGCTGATTATGACATCATACTAGGTCTGATGATGGATGGATACTCTAGAAAGGTGAATTATTCGATTAATCGCGATTGTTTACAAAAATATGATCGTGGACGATCAGAAAAGCCAATAATCAAATAATTGAAGATTTTCAATCTCCAAGATACCATATTTGTTTTTCATATGCGTAGTTGTTTTTCATGTCAAGTCGGCTTACATTTTCCCGTGATATTAACCCTGACCAAAATGTGGACAAGCCGGTTAGAGAAATATGTGGCTTTGTGTATCTGGGAATTCTTTTCTCACTCAGGCGCAGGCCGATTCAGATGTATTTGATGTCATTCTGGTCTCAGAGAATGGATCCGTTATCTCTGAGGATTCCAGTAAAAGAACCGTTGATCTCCTGCGAGGTGTTCCTCTACAACCTCCTCAACCACAAATGTCCATCTTCACAGATGCATCGACGATGGGTTGGGGAGCAGTATTGGATGATCTGTCAGTGTCAGGGGAATTGGATCGGACCAATGCGCAGAAACATATGTTCTCGAATTATTAGCGGTGGCATTAGCACTACAAAAATTTGAGAGCTTAGTCCAAGACAAGATTGTCCTAATAAGGACAGACAACTCCACAGCCGTGTCTTATCTGAATGGCCAAAGCGGGACAAGGTCACCGGAGTTGTGCATGATAATATGGAACCTTCTGCTGTGGTGCCAAGAGAGGAATGTTATTCTTCGGGCAGCACACATTCCAGGAAGATTGAACATCCTAGCGGATGCTCTCAGTCGAAGGAGGGTTTGTCATCCGACGGAATGGGAGCTCAACGAGTTGGTAGCCGAGGTTCTATTCAAACATTGGGGCAAGCCAAATGTGGATCTATTTGCGATGAAAGGAAACTCAAAGATGGTCACATACATGTCACCAATCCCGGACCCACTAGCTCTAGCAGTAGATGCACTGGCGATAAGTTGGAAAGAATGTACGCGTACGCATATCCTCCAATGATTCTCATCCCAAAAGTTCTGGTAAAGATAAGAGATAGCATTTGCCAAGTACTACTGATCGCCGCTCATTGGCAAAGCCAATCATGTTTTACAGAGCGGCTGGGCCTTCTGTGGGCCCAGTCTGGCCTTAGTAGGAGTGGAGAACGACACCTTGAATGAAGTTATTAAAGGAATGCGCAATCTGCGACCTAGATCCCAGCATGGAATCTATCTCTTGTTCTACAGGTTTTAGGGCATGCTCCCTTTGTACCAATTAGATCTATTAAACTGCTGACTATTAAGTCAGTTTTCTTTTTTTTGCAGTAGCATCGGCGAGGAGAAGCGAAATTCATGCGCTTTCTGCCGAACAAGACTGTTTTGTCATTACGAGTGAATGTTTAAGACTCTTACCATGTCTTTGTTCCCTGGCAAAGAATCAGTCACTTAAATATGCAGGACAGCT
>JAVVLW010001885.1:0-12802 GCA_034401795.1 Chaetoderma sp. LZ-2023a
CGCATGACACGTGTGTTGCATTGCGCATCGTTATTATGACGTCAGCTACGTAATCGATCATGACGTCATTATAGAGCATAGCGTTGTGGCACTGGTCCATATTTTTGCTATTCAGTTGATTTTACAACGCAGTGTTGCAACGCGCACCTATCTTTCTCTCGCCCGCTCTTCATCTTTCATCTTTACACCTCTATATTGTTCTGTCCCGGCAACCACCACTGCATTCTCTGTCTAAGATCGTGGGATGGAGAGTGAAGAGAGAACTAGCCTCTCTCTCTCCCTCTCTCCCTCTATCTCTCTCTCTCTCTCTCTCTCCCTCTCTCTCTCTCCTCTCTCTCTCTCTCAAACACTCACCCGTCCGCCGCCCACCCATCCGCCCACTAGCCCGCCCGCCCTACCCGACCGCATGCCCACGCGGCTCGCACGCCCACATGCCCGCCTGCCGTCCACCCGCTGGCTACCTCACTCGCTCACTCTCTCACTCTTGCTCTCTCGCTCACCATCCCGAGCCAATAATTGAGAGAAGCATCATACCTTTAGTCATATTAATGCAATACTGCCCACCAAAAAATTATTAGACAACACTAGATGGTATATTTATTTAGTGTATTTATTAGATTATGGCAGTGGTGACTTTCCAAGCATAGAATCGACTGATCCTGCGTGCCAACGAAGAATAAGTCATTCGAGACTGACGGCAATCGTTGCCAACCTTAACATACTATATCTTAACAGATAATATCTCTTATGTGTTCAAGAATGCATTCTGTAATACAGCACAGCGGTAACAATGACAATCCAAGGCGATTTAGTGGGCACGCTTGATTGTACGATTACGCGCAAGATGGCATTTCTATGAGATACATTTCACACAGATAAATCATATCACGGATATATCAGTATAGTATCTTGGCCGTAAACGATACAGTGAACCATGAGACGATAAAAGATGAAACGATATAGAAGTGAAATTCGCGCGCGAGAGAGAGAGAGAAAGATGCCGTGAGGGACGGTGAGAGAGAGAGAGAGAGAGAGAGAGAGAGAGAGAGAGAGAGCGAGAGAGAGAGAGAGAGGGCAGGAGGGTGGGGGGGGGGGTGCAGGAGAGAGAGAGAGAGAGAGAGAGAGAGAGAGAGAGAGAGAGAGAGAGAGCAAGAGAGCATAATTATGGTGCGTACATGTGCTAGCGAGAGAGGTGCGTGTCTGTGTGCGTATGTGAGTGTGTGCGTGCGTGCACGTACGTGTGTGCGTGCGTTCGTGCGTGCGTGCGTGCGAGTTTACTGTCTAAATGCATAGCCCTTAGCATAGTAGCGGTAATGAAGATATTTGTTATTTGGCCTATCCCTGTATGGTCCGAGCTACGGGTTCTAACAGGGTATTGAAACTCTCCCCGATTTTCTATGAATGTGAAGTTTTTTGTCAGGAAATGGCTTACGCAAATATTCAGTGAAATAATGCACGCATAACAATTTTTTAATACTCCAAAATAAATTGGCCGCTTGTAATTACTCAGTATCGGTTTGCAATGTGTTTTCACGAACTACGGTACCAGTTTCTAACAGAGCTGTAAATCTATTATTTATATAGAGACACGAGTGTATGATTTGGCAACTGGTCGTTTTTCAGCAAAGGTAATGATACAAATCCCACTAATACGGGAGCAAAACTTAATTTAGTGTAATGCACCTGGTGATAACTGCTATTACCTAGGCAGTAGCAACACTATTTTCAAAATCAAAATTGTGCAACCTCGCATTGTAAATTGGTACGTCTGCTATTTAAGATGAAAATAGTGATCGCTTTGCGTACCATAAAACGTACAAGTTATTTTAGTTATTATCATATATAGAAACTATAGCTTTATTTGTTTTGGGCGTGAATCTTTATGTAGGCCCACGCACAATATAAGCGCTCCATGCCCCCCTCCCAACCCCCACACCAGATACATCAGTAGAAACAATTTATTGTAATCCTGGGGGAAATCAACATGCCGTGTTTGACAGCTAACTAACATATGTCATCTGACCCGATAACTGGACCAGTTTGTAATAATTCTTTACCAGTTATGGACTTTTATGCCCCCTAAAAAGTAATAGACAAAAGCCGTGTTTTTTCGCGCGCCAAACAACAAGGTACATAGTAAATAGGTGGCAGTGCGTGCATCTAGTGGCATGTGTGCGCGAACAGTTCGCCTGGTATTCTATATTACTTAGTTTCAATATGTGATGCGCAATGGCCAATATGGAACCTTATATAGAATAACGGGCGAAATACGAGTGCAAATACGCAACTAACCATGCCATAACATATTTATTCCATACGTTGAATTTTAGGTGTTTTGCAGCATAAGGCCGCATTGACCGGCGAAGATTAAAGCTGATAGCAATACAATAACTCGCCGACAGCGACTCATCTCGCAATTTGGCAAAATATCAATTACTAATCTATTTCACTGTGTAGGCCTACTAGTTGAAGTTTGCTAACAGATGTCCTCATACTCATCAAGAATGCGTATTTGATGGTCTATTTATAGGAATAGTAATAGTCCAGTCAATCTAAGAAATGACATCGGCAAAATTGCAACATAATTTATGTCGGTAGAGTTATGGCGAAGAAACAATGGCATATGACCCAAAAAAAATCCAGCCAATTCTGACGGTGGGAAATATATAATGTTAGGTATTATAACCCGCACTCTTTTGCGCAGCGTTTATTACTGATTTAATGAGTGCGCACGTTGCCCTTTACGCTCGTCACATCAGATTTTAAATCGCTCACTTTTCCTTTATTCTTCCATACATCATATTTTTAAACTGGCACGCTTATTTAGTGTTATGTTAGGTGTAAATCTATGCTCTATGAACGTTCATTTGTACAGCAGATATTAAAATATCTGCCATGGTACCGGATTTGGAATTCTCTTCTTATGCGTTATTTTTAGAGTAGACCCCGTCTATCTTTTCTATGGGAACAACAAGCGGATACTTTAAAAGTTCTACTGATGTACTGAGCTTAGATTTCTGTCGTTTTTCTCTTCGGATATTCCGCCGTTAGTAGGAGTATCATGATCAATCACCATCACCGCCGCTGTCTCAGTGTTGCACTCTACATATTATAATTTTCATGGGTTTTATTTGATTAAGTGGTGATAGACACCTTTCCATGAACTAATGCAACACATCTATGACCACACAGAATAACACAATCAACTGTTAGATGGCATAATAATCAAATCAAATTTGAACCATGACAGTGTTTAACTGCATTTAAATACCCTGATACAGTCCGTTCACTTAAAGGTAATGTACTGGGAGTGGTATACAACCAAATATGGTCGAATGGATACATCCATATAATGGACACTTGTCGACTGGCGATAGGGCAATGTGGAGCATGCCACCGAAGCAGGCTATGAAATACATAAGGGCGTGAATAAAATACAACAGTGGACAGAAGATTGAGGGTTAGTAGTCAATGAAGTCAAAAACCTTATCCAGCATCTTCTCACTCATGCTTGGAGAGAATACCCTAACACAAATCGGCACACTCAACCTTTTGGCATAAATCGTGTCGTTTTCCTCTTTTTCGGATATTCCGCCGTTAGTAAGAGTATCAAGATCAATCACCATCATCGCTGCTATTTCAGTGTTGCACTCTACATATTATAATGTTCATGGGTTTTATTTGATTAAGTGGCTATAGACACCTTTCCGTGAACTAATGCAACACGTCTATGACCACACAGAATAACACAATCAACCTTTAGATGGCATAATAATCAAATCAAATTTGAACCATGACAGTGTTTAACTGCATCTAAATACCCTGATACAGTCCTTTCACTTAATGCACTGGGAGTGGTATACAACCAAATATGGTCGAGTGGATACATCCATATAATGAACACTTGTCGACTGGCGACTGGCGACAGGGCAATGTGCAGGTTATAAAACACAGAAGGGCGTGAATAACCTACTACAGTGGACAGAAGATTGAGCGTTAGTAGTCAATGAAGTCAAATACCTTATCCAGCATCTTTTCACTCGTGGTTGGAGAGGATACCCTAACACAAATCGGCACACTCAACTTTTCGGCATCAATCTAGATTACCTCCTGACATGAACGCCCTCTATTGAATTGATGGATGTGTGGGCCATCAGAAAGCTTAGTGTTACGAGAAAGCTTTTGGGAACCACATGGCGATCAAACTCCAAGATTCTGAGAACTGTCTATACAGGCGCAGTACAATCTGTGGTGGAGTATGCCTCACACACTTGGAACAATGAGGCAAAGATGAACAAATTAAATCTAGACAAGGTGCAAAACCTTGGACTCAGAAGCATAATTGGTGCAATGAAAATTAATCATATATCCATGAAGTGGAAAAGACCAACCACTGGAAACCTGAAAGGAGAAAGAAAATTATGATACAGGATGAAAATTTCAAGCGACACATTGATCACCCTCTCCAAATAACGTTGCGGGCTCTAACAAAGAGCTGACCGAGGTAACAGAGCAAGACCAGCTGAAGACATGTCAGAAGAATGTAGGTGTTGTCCAAATAATCCAGATCGTTGTGAGATTCTGACACACCAGGTGTGGTCTCCAGAGCTACTCAGTGTCAGAATAAGGACCAGCACTCATGCACTCACTGGAAAACAAGAACAGGCTGATGCCACACACAAAGCCCTGGCACAGCAAAGAAAATCTACCTGAGCCATAAGAGACAGTGGTGTCTTCAGCGAACATATATGAATACCTTCTGAAACACACTATGTACGCAGTGGGTCCCACTGTTCCAACATCAAAGTGGAAATAATTGCCCTCCATGTAGTAGCTGACCACCTGAGGGGAGTTCCCGGACGCCCTGCCATATTGAATGTTATGGTGACTGATCAGCAGTACAGGCGGAAGGGTTGTGAATATAAAATATACTGTGTATACTCTTTAGTCTATTGCCAATTTGCATCTCATCACTTTCAATTGGTAAATGTCAACTT
Organism: Chaetoderma sp. LZ-2023a; assembly: GCA_034401795.1. Classification (NCBI taxonomy): domain Eukaryota; kingdom Metazoa; phylum Mollusca; class Caudofoveata; order Chaetodermatida; family Chaetodermatidae; genus Chaetoderma; species Chaetoderma sp. LZ-2023a. The sequence goes on from JAVVLW010001885.1 coordinate 4,998, forward strand.
TCAGAGGTCATGTTTGGCAAAAGGTGATCTCTCATGGCATGCCATTTATGAAACTCCATGCATCAATGTTCAGAATTGGCAACATATCATCCTCCAGTGTTCAGAAGTGGCAACAAATCATGTTTCTGGGTAGAAATATCATTTTTTAGCATCAAGAATTTGTAAAGTATTGTCTTTCAGTACTTAGAATTGACAACAGATCAGCTTTCCTTACTCACAATTGGTAAATTCCAACTTTCAGGGGTTAGGTTTGGCAAAAGATCATCTCTCATAGCATGGCATTTGCGAAATTCTATGCATCAATGCTCAGGATTGGCAAGATATCATCCTTGAGTTTTCAGAAGTGCTACCAAATCATGTTTCTGGGCAGAAATAAATTCTTTCAGCACTAAGAATTGGCAAATTATTGTTTTAGGGCTTAGAATTGACAACAAAATCAACTTTCCCCACTCACAATTGGTAAATGTAATCTTTCAGAGTCTACGTTTGACAAAAGGTCATCTCTCATTGCATGACATTTGTGAAATTCCATGCATCAATGATCAGGTTTGGCAACATATCACCCTTCAGTGTTCAGAAGTGGCAACACATACAAAGGTAGAAATATCATTTTTCAGCAATAGGAATTGGTAAATTAGTGTCTCTCAGTGCAGCACTGAGCCATTTTTATAATTGCTTAAGATGTAATAATTGAAAAATAGATTTATTGTATGTATTAATGAATAATATACCAAAAGTGTGTGGATTATCACCTACCACACCAAGCTAAGTTTATGCCATCATAGATTGCGATATTATAACATAATTTAATAACTTGATCACGATACTCATACTAACGGCAGAATATCAGAAGAGAAAAACGGCACAAGGAAATGACAGAAATCTTAGCTCAGTATATCACTTTAAAATATCCGCTTGTGATTCTCCTAGACTAGATAAACGGGATCTACACTACAACTAACATGTAAGAAGAAAATTCCAAATCCGGTAGCACGGCAGATATTTTAGTAACTGCTGTGCAAATGAACGTTCATAAAGCATAGATTTACACCTAACATAACACTAAATAAGCATGCCAGTTTAAAAATAGTATATAGGGGAGCATAAAGGAAGTGTTGCCGATTTAAATTCTGAGCTGATGACCGTAAGGGTAATGTACGCGCTCATTAAATCAGTAATAAACGCGACGCAAAAGAGTGCGGGTTATAACAAATAAAATTATGCATTTCCCACTGTCCGAATTGGCTAGAGTTCTTTTTGGTAATATGCCATTGCTTCTTCGCCCTAAATCTACTGACAGAAATTATGTTGCAATTTTGCCGAAGTGCACCTACAATTTTTCTTAGATTGACTGGACTATAATAATATCGTCGTTTTATTTGGTTAAAGGTGCGTTTTCAAATCAAAATTACTGAAAATTAAATTGTTTATATTGTATACTTTTAGAAGCTTAAACTGAGGGCCTAGATTTAATGAAACGAAATAAATCTTAGCATATTATGATTTTATTAGGCCTACGTTTGAATTAGTATAATCTATAAGTTGTGGTTTTGAATTAGGGACTTGTGCCTCTATTGCAATTTCACAACTTGAAAAATTATATTAATGTACATGGAATGAAGTCACCATTTGTTAAGATTAATTTCGTTTCATTGCATCTAATTACAAAATATTAGCCTCTAAATGTATACGATTTTAACAATTTTATTTTCAAGAATTCTGGTGTGAATATGCACCTTTAAGTGTTGCATTAACCAGACCTGAATTTGGAAACCAGTAGCACATAATAGGAATCCCAACACACATTTCTTTGTTTGACCTGTTTGTTTTAAGAGGTCAAGAGCGGCCATTTAAAATTACGCTGATATGGCGCTGTATATGCCCTGATATCTGCCTTGCGTTCAATAGGGAAAACGTTTGAAAGCGTTTTTCTAAATCTGCAAACTATAACAATCTGCAGTTTTCGGATTTAATTACGTTGTATAATAGTCTATACAAACTGAAAAAGGTCGATTGTGCACGTGCGGAGCGCCCTGGAAAGTGTTCCTTATTGAATGCAAGGCTGGGCCTGCACAAATGTCCGAATTAGGACAAATACGTCGATAGTATGATATAAGCAAAATAATTGCCTATTCCCGCTGCATTTTGATAGAATCTTCAAATGTTGTGTAAAATGTTGTATCTACAGAAATACAAATATGTTGACGATACCATCTAAACAAGAGTGCGGGAGAACGAAACAAAACAATTACACATTGTTAGAAATAAAACCTTGTTAGAAACGGATACTCTGACCATATATAGGCTTTCCATGTGAATATGATTACCCCAATACGTGCCCATTCATATCGGTATTAGCATTGTATCATCGGCAAACTTGATACTGTTGATGGAAATAAATATAATTCCGCATCTTCTGCAACATGGGTTCCCTTTGTAGCAACATCACCCAGTCAAATTAGTTTCAAGATATTCAACATGTTGGCTGGGTGTAGTGTTCAAAGGGTTAATCCAACCTTTGAAATGTCTGCACCTAGCATGCAAATTTGTAAACGATTTCATAGTTACGTAGATTTAAACTTTGCCGGATTAAATATCGGCGGCCGGAGAGAGGGTATGTGATGGAAATGATAGCGAGAGCATGGGCCTATTTAAAATGTGTTTTTTGCTTGAATTTTACAGCTCTCTATATGATCCCCACTGCAATCATATGTGGTGTATCCTCCTCTCAGATAAACCTGTATTCAGCCTCTTTCAGCCCATCTGCCTCATGCTGGAAAAGGCTGAGATAGCATTTGTATTCTACTCCATATGACCAGTTACTAAAAGAAAGATCTAAAAGTAGGAAATCTCGATGGCCGCATTAAAAGTATGTATTTAGTATTAATCGCAAAATGCCCAACCCCGTTAATCTACTGACCCCCAGACGCCTTAGGCAAATTTCCACACCTTCTATTACCCAGCGCATCCTTGTTTCTGACCTTAGGCTATAATCATGCTGGTGATACTTTTGTAAATAATTTGAAAATATATAGTCCATGGTGTACTGCGCTGATTTGATATCTAAGGAACCGAGTGTAGGCCATTCTGACCTCATGCCCACCTGTGCGTTATGGCTATCCATATCAATTCTTGACTTAGACGCCTATGACCAACAAATTGAAATGTCAGAGAGTTACGCTAAATAACCTTAATTACACTGGCCATTAACGTAATGAGTGGTTGCGAACTGGCAACCGCATTCAGATGCAACTCTAAATAAGTCACACCGTCTTCTTCAAAGAAACTGTATTCAACATCCTCAGTATTCGTAATCTCATCAGAAGAAGTGGCACGGGAAAGAAATGTCGATTGGCCGGACACATTGGGGTGGGTCCGGGAATCGACCTCTCATCTTACGAATGTGAGGGGTCCGTGGGGAGGGGGGGGGGGCGGCTCACTCGAAAAATGTGAAATCTAGGAGTTCTTAGGGCATACGATGAACAAGAATTAAATTGCTAATGAAGGAATTCGGGTTACTTTTACCTATGCCTTGCCCATCTCTAGTTAAGCTCCACCCACACTTCGCCCGTGTAGGTATCGATTGAAACTAATTTGACTGGGTGCTGTTGCTGCCTATTAGTTTCAAAATATTCACCAGACAGCATATTATGAAATAGTAAAGAGAGACAATTCATACAACAATGCGCAGTCTGTCGTCATGTATGCGTTTGTGACGAACTTACCTACGTCATCCATGCCATCATTGATTATTACCTCATCCTGCAAATCAGGAAGTTAATTTTTGTGAACGCATATGATTGCTGGATAATCTGGAAAGGTCCATTCCACTAATGAACACGGGCAGGTCGCATCACATGCATATACAGGTTTATAATTATTATGTTGCATATTTTGAACCCAGTTTGAGATTTTGAGAATTCAAGTTTTAAAGGATTAAGAGTTCTAAAATTTGAACGTATCTATCATATTCATGGTGAAGTATTTTGCATGTTATCAGTAAATACAATAATCGTATTTTTATTGCTTGGCAAAGTAAAGTAGAAGAGTATAACATCAACTGCTAAAATGCACTCCAAGACATTTGCCGACATTACCACTGCGCCAGAACAACCTTAACCAGGCGGTAACCTCACAATGCACTAGATTAATTCCATAGACTTGGAGTATAAAGGTCGCTTACCTAGTCTGCATGAGCTAACTGCTGGGGTGTCAGTTACGAAGTCCAGCGTGCTTATTTTCTGGATAAAATGGCAGGTTCGTCGCCCTATAATAAGAATCAGTTGAATGTCGCCGTATGCACGTCAGTTCAGGTGACGTCACTAATTCTTCTAGCGGAATTGCATAATATGCCATGACGTAATATTTCTCTGAGGCGAGATGGATGAACATATCTGGAAACGCCAAACGCACAATGAATTGATGCAATGGCTACTAGTGCCAATATTTGTAATGTATTTATCGTTAATCTGTCTCATTTCATAGATGCCCGGTCATTACTCGCGAGGCTCCTTGAAAGTATGTTTAGATCAAATTTAACACATGACACACTGAATTCCCAGCATCTTAATCTCCTCATAAAATTACAGGCAAGCTGTTGAATTAGATGTGTTGCTGCCTTGCCATAGGTGGCAATAGCTCTCAGTGAAACTCTTAACTATGCAACTGAATGTTTACTAAATTCTAAATTCGCCAAAGGCATGCCATTTGGATGGTTAATATCTGACCATTTCCCCTTTCTCGTCGAGTAGAAGAGAGAGAGAGAGAGAGAGAGAGAGAGAGAGAGAGAGAGAGAGAGAGAGAGAGAGAGAGAGAGAGAGAGAGAGATAGAGAGAGAGAGAGAGAGAGAGAGAGAGAGAGAGAGAGATAGAGAGAGAGAGAGAGAGAGAGAGAGGAGAGACAGAGAGAGAGAGAGAGAGGGGGGGGGGAAGAGAGGGAGGGAGGAAGGAAGGGAGGGAGGGGGAGGGAGGGAGAGGGAGATGGGACTAAGAAGGAGTAGAGACAGGGAGAGATTTAGATAGAGCGAGGTACGGAGAGTGGGTGGGGGCGGGGGAGGGGGGCGCAAACGGGAGACGTGTGCTTTTCAGCTATGAACTCTAATAGCAATTAAACAGTTTACGAAGTAAGCATATGGAATAAACATAGTTGCTGCAATAGCATATTTTTTCAATATAATTTAGACATGTAATGTCTTAACCAATTACTTGACAGATACTAGGGCTATTAGAGAGCAAGCCAAAGATGAATGGGTCTGCGCATTTTCTTTGCCTTCTTTCATCACAAGTCTCAAATACGAAAACTTACATGCAATTTAATTGGGATTTTTCGACATTTTCTAACGGTAATTTGGCAGAGAGCTGTTGCAGCTTATTGCAGATACATTGGCATACATTTATCACCAGCCTACATAACCTTGCGTAATTCAGATTGTGGGATTTCTTGTCGCATGTTTCTATGCTGATAATACAATTGCGCCCAAGTCGCTTAGATCCTATTGTCTGTTATGCTACATAAACGCATACCATCAACATTTTCATGGGTTAGTGCATACTTGGGAATTCCCAAGCTGATTTATCTTGGTTTTTTCGGAGGCCTAGGCGCGTCAAGGAAATTGTATCCGAGAATCTAAATATAAAACATTTGTGCCGGGGGCCTTTAGAATATGCGGTGGCCTACTTATCTTAATATCTGTAAATCGTATTATGGGAATTGCAATATCTTAGCCAAAATTCAGACGCACCAGCATTCTACTCTGATCATAAGTTGAACACCAAATATATACCCTAATGGAAAAGAACATAAAAACGAATTTGGTATTAATAGAAGCGCGAATTCGCGTAGTATTACGTCGCCAAAGCCTAGAAAAGTATACTTTGCCGAAACAGTAGTATAGCAGCTATTTGCATACCATGGGTATTTTAGCGGTGCAGAGTCAACGAATTTTGCTAACGTTGTAAGGGCTGAGCATCGATAAAAGTCACTTAATCTCACGCGATTACATAGCAATTTAATTTTTTGTAGAAACAATATCATTCGAAAATTGTAAGGCTTCTATTAAGTATAATTAAGTCTTTAAATAGATGATCGCTCCTTCGTCCGTTAGCAAATCCTACGCGAGCTGTTGACCATGTACTGCTAAAATACTTATACGATGTACACGGTTATAAATACTTCAACAACATTGATTTTGGAAGATAATAGACACCAAGTCCGTCTTTTTTACCATATTTCCCGGTTCAACCTTTTAATGGCTAGACTTGCCGGGAGGAATTCAATGAAGATTAACAATACGACACACGGTGGCTTGGTAATATAATAGATGAAATGGCATTCCAAATTCAGATCGCATAGGAATACAAATTTGGAGTCCAGAACTCGTATGGATTCCAGGCAATCGAGACATCGCCACTCTCTAGCGCTGAACACACCGTGAATGGCCTCTCCTCGATGATTGTTTCGATCAGGAAAGTCAGGTCAGAGAAAGTGTTTATCATGCACTAAATCGATTACATGAACGAGAGTCATTTAGGGTGTGTCGGTCGTATCTCTGAATCACTGCAATGTTTGTAATTGCATTTATTCTGAGATAAGAATTCCGAGGATATCTGGAGTTATATCGGTATGTGCATAGTGTCGATGTAGCGCATAATTGTGTGGCAGATTCATACAATAGCAAACAGCACTACTGTTAGTGTGTCCGTTCAGTTGGCGTTATTAGTCACTTACACTCGTATATAAGTGTTGCGTAGTCCAGTCAAAGGGTTGCAAAATAAAAGTAAAACTGAAATAATCAAAATTACCAAGGGTGATGCATTTAGTTGCTGAAGCTAGTATATCATCGCCTTTGTGGAGATGGTGTTGTGGGGGTGGGGGTGGGGTGGGATTGGAAGTTGATGTGGTGGTGTGGAGCTTTATCAGGGACATACTTGGCGGTGAGTAGAGATAACCTCGTGCCGTTTTTAATAACATAGGGGATTGGTTGGGGGGGGGGGGGGGGCATTTTGAAAACCAAAGCTTAGAAAACAGAAATAAGGCAAAACGGAAAGGAACATATTAAGAAATCAACCGCAGACTAATTAACGTAAAGGTAAATTAAATAAAAATAGGCGCATATGCATAAATAAAGAAGAAACGTGGGAAATGAAAATTAAAATCTAATGTTTGTAAACAAAATGTCCTGATATTTTTAACTTGAAATTGTAACCTGTTGTTGCTTGAAAAAATAAGTTGGAAGCGTCTGTTCCTTTTTGTGGATTTGTGGGCCTCGTTATTGTCGTCATCAGTCACGAGACACGAGCGAAGAAGAAGAAGAAGAAAAAGAAGAATAAGAAGAAGAAGAAGACGAGCAGTTCTCATCATGTATGGACAATGTGGTTTTAAGACGCCGAGAAAGGAGAGCATTCGCATCTACCTCCATCACGATACAGGTGTCTCCGACATGACCATGTCTATTGCGGTTTCATTAGGCGCCAATCGTGAGCCTTGTATCTTTCCTATCCAGGTATCTTGTCACACACAAAATCAAGAAGTCATACCGATCACTGCCGCATGCATGTTTCACATCAGTACTAGCGAGAACCCGGCCCATATCTGTAATAACACATCAAGAGCAATCAAAGCGAGATCTTCCACAAAATCAGTTCAGGAGCGTGTAACCAATCCACTCCACCACATGACCAATGATCCTTGTTAGGAGAAAATAACCACATTTGCTTGAATTGTGTTTTGTTTATGCACTTGTCTATATACCCTACAAATGTGTGTGTTTCTTTTAGCGTATTACACTATTTGTGAGTAGACAATTG
>JAVVLW010001887.1:0-34000 GCA_034401795.1 Chaetoderma sp. LZ-2023a
CACAACAGCTACATCTTACGTATATTGCTGTTATTTTGACTGTTGAAACTTATGATCTATGAAAAAGAAAGATATAATATAGTAAAGATTGCGTTGTTGTCTTCTTGCTAAGAGTTAAAATTGAGCTAATCAGTATTAGTCTGTTATTTCGCTGGTCAGTCGATCGGTCCGTCGTTCGGTCAGTCAGTCAGTCGGTCTGTGTGTCAGTCAGTTGGTCGGTCGGTCGGTCGGTCGGTCGGTCGGTCTGGCGGTCGGTCGGTCAGTCAATCCTTCTGTTAGTAAATGGATGGACTTGCCATTGAGAAGTCTGGCTGTAAATCTACCGATCAATCATCACAATTAGACATTAATATTCATCAATGTGACAATCCTTCCGTCGCCGGACAGACCAGTGGCTAATGTCCCCGGTGTTAGAAACTCATTTGCCATAACTGTATGACAGTGCTCTAGAACCATTCTATAGTCAGTGAATGTCGGGACGAATATGGTCAGTGAACAAATTGCAGACGGATATAAGCAACAACACATTGTATTGTTCTGCATGATTCCGAGCTTAGCCTAAATACATCCGTATATTTCCTCTTGAAGTCCATTACAATGCTAGATGTATTAGTGAGTTTCCAACAATATCAATAGAGGTTATCTTGTTGATAACATTGCTCTCGTCTTTGCCAATCAATCATACCATGTTCATGTGATTGTGATAGAAAACCCCATGCTTTCTCTGTTATCATGCGTTCGGACAGGCTCTTAATTCAAAGTAATCGTCATTAATTCTGCGTGCCTCAGATGTCGAGCAGTCAGTCAATCTCGATATGTGAGCGTTTCATGATAATTGCTGACCAAATCGCACGCGAACTATCGCCTGGTAAAATCACTTGCTATGTGTAACGTGATTAACACGCCCGCAAACATAGAAGTATGGCCCATTGGTGATTATGGTAACTGTAACTGAACCATGTAATTGCCTTGATGCAAATACGTTTTCGGTGGCCGGCTCGCGTCGAACCGTTGCTAATGACTTAATATTCTTTTCCAATGCTGTGGTTAATTCTGCGAATGATCTATCGCGAGAAGCATGCAACCGCTGATTCTGAGAGTGTGTGTAGCTCGGCTCGAGTGACTGTTCAACACACCAGTATGTTGATTTGTCTGACAACAGACTCCGCTTAGCGCAAGTACAGGGTATCACTCGATTTCCCATAACGGTAAATCCAAGTAATTCGGTGCCACCTCTGAACAGCATACTACAACACATATAGGTAAATTGACGAATGGGCTGATACGGTAATGTGCACCGATCGATGAACGTTGTGACTGCGATAGCACACGCACACGCACGGGTGGACAGTTGGAAACATTACGAGTCTGCTATCCCAACGCATATGAACATATGAAGGCCATTAACAAACAGCCGATTAGAAATTTGGAGCAAATATCATGACATGCTGTTATTCAATGTAGGCCTACTTATACATGATGCCACATTTCAATATGCATGCGCATTCATAGTTCAATGGCGAATGGTCTGTCACTTGAGTATGCGAAGACTTAATCCACATATTGGCTGACGTCGCCAGCAACAGGACGTAGTTCTGCTACGAAACGTGTATAATTATATTTACTATTGCGACGCGAAGTTGACTAAAAACTGTTGCTGTCATAGGAAGAAACAGGTCCAAGTCAAATTAGTTTCAACATGTTTAATAGGTAACCTGTATAATTACCTTCGATTTGGGACTTCAGAGTTAAAGGTATATAAATTAATTTATATGCGTGCAAATTGGTAGGTGCTTATCTAGAAAAGGATCTCTCTATTGGTATTCCGACACATGGCTGAATTATATTCTTAGCTAACGTAATAAGGCAATGCTTATAAAGAGAGTACAATCGGATAATGGTATCAGCTGGACCAAATTCGACTCGAGCGCCCATGCATCATGCGAGAGTCAAGGTGCGCGCATGTGTAGACGGGTAAACCAACCGTGTGACATCTTTAATCGAAGGGCCTCGGCAACGGTATCTGAACTAAGCCATAGATGTCACTTTTCCGAAGACGGAAATCGTGGCTAGATGGTTCCCTATACCACAAAGAACAAGCACGATGGCGGTTAGATCACGAGGTCAAAGGGCAAAGTCATTCTGGCCTCTGCTTTTCCAACGTTAAGATTTTGTGTTTAACAACTTATGTACATTTATATTTCAGGATTGGTTAATTCCATTGGAACTAGACTTTGACACATGGTTACCTATAGAGTTAGGAAGCAGCATGATGCCATTGAAGTCACAAGGTCAAAGGTCAGAGTTACTGTAACAAGCAAAATACATGATAAACTTTTAAATCCGCCTAATACGTATTTACCATAACACTGTTAATTTCGTGGGCTAATACTCGAGGCATGCATACCCCGTCTCAAAAGCGCCAGGTTATTATTTGAGCCTGACTGTACCATCAATGGAGGAATTCAGTTTCTCCGCCAATTATATGATGTCATAATCAACTACGTCAAAAGTATGCTTACCTCATACGCATTTAGGATAACACGATATCGTCCGGCGCAAATTATTAATAGTCTGTGCTTTTAAGGCTCATTTACATTAACCAATTTTAGGCCAGATTTGACGTAGCCTACACGATTTAGAATGCCTTATAGAATCCGGTATTGGGTATGTCTCGCATGGATTTTGATCAACACCACACCACCAACTAATTGGCCAAGTCCAGCATGTTGAAATTAGAGTGTTGATTTCAAATCGACATTAGATGTAAGCGTTCCTGTCGCATACAGCCGTTCTTCGACAATGTTGACAAATCGGGTCTAAAACTAACTAATGCAAATGAGGCATAAAGCACACAAAAATCTATTTGATAATCACTAATATCTTTTCAGAAGAATAACTTAATGGAATATATTTACACCGTATCTCCACTTCGCTAGATTTGGTGGTGGAACCAGGATTCAGATTCTTAATATCTAGCATTGGTTGATGTATATACTTTCGGTTCATTTGTGCATGAATAAATGTGTCTTTGTTTGAAAGAATCCGCTTAGCCAAAGCTGTGTAGTCCTGGCAGGATAATACGATATAAACCTTACTTTCCAATATTTCCTATTGACATTGGCATAGATGTGTGCGTTCCTGAAATATGGCCGACAACCCAGACCAATGAAATGAAATTTGCATTAACAATTGCAGGATACGGCTGATGAACCTGATACCGGGAATGGCATTTCTCCAGCAAATAAGTGAGCTGCCATTGTCTTTGTTTGGAGATTTACAGATATAATAATTTCTATCTTATAGATTCAGATTCTATTACCATGCTTCTAGAAAATAAGTGCATGCCCTGATAGACATATGCACTCGCTAACTATCACCATCAGGAGATATAATCACGTGAATATAGTTAGTCTAACTTATCATAAAACTGTGTTAGATAGCAAAATATGCGTGATAGAATTAAATCCGCCTGTCTACTTACTATCTGTCAGTATTTACTCCGTCAGATTCCTAACTCAAAGTAATTTCTATTAATTTCGCTCGCCTGGATCGTCAAGACCTGTGCTTTGCGTTAATTGGAGGCCAAATCACTGTAAAGGACGCCTGCTAAAATCAATAATAACAGCACAATCTGAACTGAAATGAATGAGCAGTTCCATAGATTACACATCCGAGAATCACATACAAAACCAATGATGGTGCATTAGAATACTTTCTCCTTGCGGTGTAGCGGCTCTGCTAGTCAGTCTTGCAATTGCAATCAAGCAGATATGTTCTCTCAGGCAACGGCATGTACATCGTTGGGTTGCTAATGACGTGACAATCTGGTTCAATGATGGGGTTAATAATACGTGGATGGTCAATCCTCCGCGAGGACCGTGAAATTGCCAATTCTGAGCGAGCTTCTAGCGAGGTTCGAGGATTTCTGCCATGAAGAGTCTTTTGAAAGCATATAAATGAGATCATTAAATAGTTAAGATCGATTTCCCATATAAGTTAATCATACTATGTTAGTGCCATAGAGCACTAGCGTTGATAGGCGGTCTATAGCAGACGATTATTAAGACATGAATGAACTCTTTGCAAGGTCTACAAGCGAATAATTAGCTCAATAATTTCCATAGCAGGGATCGTATTCAGCAAGCACGTGTAAGTACGGGGAGGTACTTAACCCTATCGCGGCGTCACAGAAATAATAGACACTAATTTATTTTTTGTCATCGGGGTATATACTTAAATCACATCAGGTATGTTGCCGCCATATTGATTGCCTTACGCAATTGTGGTCATTGAAGGAACGGCCGCTGTCGGCTAGTTTAGGTAATTCACCGAATCTCGAAATGGCGGCAGTTAATGTTTAGCGTGCATACAGCAAACATCGCCGACTGGAATATGTTGCTGCATTCTGACACAGTACACCTACCATGCTGATAATTGGGCCCAGTCCCAAAATCAAGCACCATCACAGACAGTTGCATTCTATTTGCTCGTAAATGCCCTAACATTGCAGTTCGCAATGTAGCCCGGGAATGCGAATTGGCACGGGCAGCTGTCTGTGGAGGGTCATATCTGGATTGATGGTGACCGACGTAGTCATCCAGCCATTTAGGGTTTAGTATATAACAAGTCCATGAGAGATCAATAATAATGATATGACTGATTAATCTTAACTCCAGTATATTGTATGCTTCTTGCAATTGCATGTTAGTAGCGACTGACCAATACACCATTTGCGCAATAACAAAGCTAAGACTGATTAAGGGAAAATCCGCGAAGCAATTTCCCAAAGTTGCATACTTGTGGGTGGTATGTATGTTATTTACCAATCAATAACAACAAAGCATACATGGGCAATTGATTTTCAGTTTTCTTATTCACGCACAGCACAGCAAAATTAGTTTTAATGTATGCTTATAATAATTAAGTTGATGTAGCAAGTGTCATGTACCTGGACGATTTACCGGCTCCTTGCATGTGAGGAAATAATATAAACTGTGTGTAAGAATGTGTATGTTGTGGATGAATCAGGTTCATCGATTATTCATATAACGTCATAATCAACAATGACGCATGTAGGCTGACGTCATAATCAAATTACGTTATGAATGACGTAACTAAGTCCACCAAACACGATTAATAGTGCATCAAGTTGTACAAATTGTATGTCTATACTATTTAACAAATATTCGTTGCAATCTGTCGAAATTAATTTGACTGGGCACTGTTGCTGCTATAGACAGCAACCCGGCCCAATCAAATTAGTTTCAAAATATGCAACATCGTATCTATATAGTTTTCTAGCATTTAAGAATCAGGGAGTACAACCATCGATCGATCCCAACACGGGCAAACGGTGTGTGGAGCTTAGCTAGAGATGGGCCGGGCATAACTAAAACGTGATTCGTCCTTTTCGCATCCATTCACCAGTTTAAAGAAGAAGTTTATCTGGCTGCTTGATCTGTCCAAGTACCAAAGTTAAAGGCGGAAATAAGGCAATTGTGTCAGAGATCCTGGTGCTATAATGGTTGGTAGATCTTGAAAAGGTCCTGCATTGATCTATTGCGATGCATACGGACAGGAAATTTATTGGCAGCCTGTATTTATCGCAACACAGGGAGACAAGTGTTACTTTGAAGATGGTGGACCCTTATTGACAATTCCAGCGATAAAATTGGGTTTAATTCGACCGATTCTTTCAAGATGTATGCTTGGCAGTTGTCTTATTTTTGTAATGACCTCTCACTATGAACAGTCCAACAAATCAATTAACACAATGGATATTGTCCAAGTACAATTTGATTATATTAGCGTACACTAACAACATCTTGTTAGCGAGGCCATGTTTCATTGTAATCACGTAACTTATTGGCTAATTTATTTATCTCCGAAAGGTGTATTTTCAGTCGTACGAACAGGCAACTAAAGCATACTAATTGCATTGATTAGGAATATATCTCCGTAGACCAAATCCCAGTAGCTATGAATCCAGTTACAAGCAATTGAATGCCAAACAGTTAATTTCATATGCATTCTGTATAGATGGGTTACCTTGTTTCCGTAGCTGTGGGTTAAGTGTACTTTCGAATTACGCATCCCATATTTTCATTGAACTAGGAGTCGTATTCCACCCACGAAAAAAGGTGCAATGCATAGTCCTGTTTAGCACCATACTCTCACCTCTTTCCGCCCCCCCCCCTCCTGCTCTCTCTCCCTCCCCCCCCCCTCTCTCTCTCTCTCTCTCACTCTCCTTCTCTATCTCTCTCTCTCTCTCTCTCTCTCTCTCTCTCTCTCTCTCGCTCTCCTCTCTATCTCTCTCTCTCGCTTTCTCCCTCCCCTCCCTCCCTCCCTCTCTCTCTCTCTCACCCTCTTTCTCTCTCTCTCTCTCTCTCTCGCCCTCTCTCTCTCTCTCGCTCTCTCTCGCTCTCTCCCACTATATCCGTGCATTCGTCTTTCTTTAGAACTATACAACATACCTACTCCAATCCTATCGTTACCTTTTATTAATCTTTGTCCATGCATCCCTGATTACCAATTTATGAATCTGACCCATCACCACCCCCACCCCATCCACACACGCGCGCGCGCACACACGGACTCAACCTGGCTACGCAACGTGAGATGATAACTATATTAGGGATTAGTGTCTGTTTTTTAGATAGCGGCATAAGTAGTGTCGTCAGGCTTGAAACTGAGACACATGTGTACACTCTCCCTACAGCTAGATGGGAATAGCTAAGAGGGCGAGTATGGAGTTACAATGTGGTTAATCTGAAAATGGATGCTCATAAATATAACTATTTGCAATAGTCCTGCCAATAATTCATCTGATGAGTTACCTGATGGGTCAAACGATAGTGGGGTTAATTCAAATCGTATGCTCATCAGTTTCCTTCTTTTGTTAATGCACTTGCGACATAGACACTCCATCCCTAACTAAGCGTCGCCCACGCTGTACGTGAATCACTTTAACACGGTGAATGATGAATTACAAGTATCTCAATTCCAGCTAAACCATACATGTGATTTGTTGAATATTTTGAAACTAAAATTGACTGGGATCTGTTGTTACCTCTGAAATGTACATTTCATTGTGAGTCATACAATTCACCCTCGTTTGCGATGAATCATTGCCACTTTAGTGACAGCGACACAGACATAATATTGATTGGGACGTCAGTTACCAATTGACGTATTTAATTATGGTGTCAGCTACTTGAGTGACAGATCGGATCGCTCTTTTAATTCGCACATGAGAAGTGTAATTATGGAATCCAGTTTTAGCTATGCCCCGCCTATCTCTAGCTAAGCCTCCCACAACCGCGCGATTTGAACGCATTGGGATCGATCGATCCCTGCACTCTCCGAATCTCAATTTCCAGAAAGCTATAAGGCAATCCAAGCTAGATTGCAACTGTTCGTGTGTGGAGATTTCAACTCCACGCTGGGTAAACGCGGAATTTCGGACAAAAGTTCAGGACTTGGCTTATTCATGGGATCGTATAGAGAGGGGGAGACGCAACAGCAATGGAGATGCGCTGGTGGTATTCCTAGAGTTCCAATGCCCTATTTGTCACCGGACAACATGGACCGGACACATTGCTGATCGCAAAGCCCCAAAAGGTTATAAAGCTACACCAGCTGTTTTCGCTTCAACCAAATATACGTTATACTATGCAAGACAGAAGCAAAATACCTGCTTCGGAATGCTCGTTCCTACTGAGGCACAGACCTCAATTCTGACCACAAGCCAGTCATTACACGCCTTCAGATGGACGACCTCTATCTAATGTATAAATGTCATACCAGGCAAGAGGGTGGAGTCACCTACAACATACCCAAGCTCATCAGCGACACTGATACTCAAATGTCATATAAAATGCCCTCGGGGAGCAGATAGCTAACATCGACGACAGCTCCGATCCAAGTGGATCACTAACCAAAATACTGAAATCCCTGGAATCATCAGCTACCAGCACAATAGATGTTTTTAAAAACAACCAAACAAGGAATATTGGCGACCTTCTAGTAGTACAACTGTCAGCAGAGCAGAAAGCATTACGGCTGCGCATTTATCAAAGTGCCCAATGTGAAGACAGCACCAAACTACGTCGCGAACGCAATAACATTCTCTGGCCACATTAGTGAATGCTTAAATGGTCATGCTATTCAACAAGCAGATTCCCTAGCAAATGCGATCACTGCCACGGATGACTGTCACAAAATGTGTTGGGCTGCCCGAGCCCTGAGAGTTACTGACTACACAGCACACACCACCACTCACTGTACACAACTTTGATGGACACTGTATCGGGACTGACCAGGGAGAAGCCGAGGCGATTCGAGAATGGTTCAAGGAGCAGTTCACTGACCCCGATGACGAGCCCTTGCACCCGTTCTCGGGAGACCCCAGGCCATTACTAACACCAATTAAAACAGCAGAAGTTGGGACGGTACGTAAAACCCGGAAAGATGGACGTGCATTTGGACATGATGGCATGCGCAATGATCTATTCAAATAGGCAAGTGACATTCTCTCAAAACCGATCACGAACCTAATTAATTCAGCTTTTTCGCACCACCTTTCCATCGAAGCTGTAGGCCAAGGTATGCGTACCGCACTAACCAAGCCCAAGAAGCCATGTGACCCCCAGCGAATCTGCGCCCATTGTGCTCCTCAACATCATACGGAAAATCCTATCCAATGTTACTCTAGGCTGCACCAGAGACACGATCGATAACATCACCGGATCATGTCAAAGTGGCTTCAAACGTGGACGCAGCTGCGCAGACATTGTATGGGCTCAACGCATGCGTGTGTCAGTAGTCATGTCCAAACACTGGGACTTCCACAAAATGGGCATTGACATGTCACGACACAATTAAACGCTCAAAGATCCTAGATGTACTAGGCCAGGCCAGTTGCAATGAAGATGAGCTGCGACGAGTAAGACTAATGCTTGCAAACACCAAGCTGGGAGTACGAGTCAAGTCAGTGAAGTCTGTAGAGTTTGAGACATCAATCCGCTCCCCAAATGGAGATGGTCTATCTTCGGTGCATTGAAATCCGTGCGGGAAGGTTCCACAAGACGAAATGTAGCGTGGATCCTTTATCACCGGGTACGAAATGGCCCGGGCTGGGATACTCAAACCACACATTATTCGTATATCAAATTTATTAAAAGGCTACGTTTATAAACTGCAATCTGCATATCCTTGATGCTGCATAACTAGTACAGCTGAGCAGCTCCAGAGGCAGCTCTCGACAAACTCTATGCCTGCCAGCGCAAATACCTACGCACCGTCACTGGACACCGATGACCAGACAGCATAATTTCCAATGATGCAGTATACAAGATGTGTAAGACGTGGCTGCTGTCTGTAAAGGTCACCCAGCAAAAATCGTCCATGATTGGCTATGCGCTAACGATGCCAGAAGAGACACCAGCACAGAGAGCATTGGAATTCGTACTGCTCTGAGCCAACACATACAAAGCCAGGAGAGGACGTTATTGCATGAATCTGCTAAGCGTGCTACAATTTGACGTCAAGAAAGCAGGAATTGGAATTCGCCCTACTCGGAGCCAGCAAATACATTGCCAGGAGAGGACACCAGTGCATAAATCTGCTAAGCATGCTACGAGGTGACCTCAAGAAAGTAGGACTCGGTACACTAAAGTAAAGAATGGACCTGGGGAAGCTAAGGATTTCGGCTGAGGACAAGACGCAGTGGGCAACATCAAAGAAGGACTGACTGCAGCTGTATGATGTGTCTACTCCTAGAGCCGCAGGATACAGTAATCATACATACAGGTAAGCTAGGGCAGCAATAGCGCCCAACCATTTTAGTTTCAAAACATTCAACAGCATGTTTACTAAATTGTAAAGACATACAATTCCTACAACATGACGGGCTACTAAGCGTTCAATCCGGTATAAACCGGATCATTCGTGACGTAATTGATTATGACGTCATCACACATGTGACGTAGTTGGGTATGGTGCCATATTGATTGACTGAAAAACTGAATTCAAGCACGCGGCTATTCCTATCCATCCGAATTCGATGTCTTATTCCTTAATCCTCGAAGGAATTATTTACAGCAGTATGAACAGGAAAATACGAGATATTATTACCGTGATTAGGAATATGACCACGAGCTCCGAATCTCATTAGGCATCACTCCAATTACGATGAGATGAATGGCAAACTGTTAATTTTAATACAAATAATGAGTAGATGGTCTCGCTTGTTGCCGGAGTTGTTGATTACGCCTCTTTCCAATTTCCAATTATTCTGCCCATATTTACTCTCGCCTGTGAATGAAAGGTGGTAGGTAATGTGATCGGGTATGTGCGTGCGTGCGTGCGTGCGTGCGTGTGTGCGCGCATGCGTATGTGCGTCCGTCTGCCCGAACATGTATCTAAAAAACTACCGATCTGATTGAGCCTAAATGTTAACACAAGGAAGGAACTTGCCGTGTAACAGGATTTCCGGACATTGGCCATGATCCAGATAAAAGAACCTGGATCCCGATCGGTATCTTCTGAATGTATATTTCTGAAACTAGTTTTGAATGGCGACTTGATAACCAGTTGCCTTGGACAGCTGCTACTATAGTCGATACAAATATGGCTGCTGGATCTCGATATGTATTGGCTAGTATGGTACGATTAGTGAAGATGAATAAACCGATTTACCCTATTTTATGCATTGCTTGGACAAGTTCTTGGCTCAAGGCAATATCCACAAACCCCAAATCCCCATCTGTCATCCAGAATTCTGAGTCGCTCCTGGTGACTGCTGGCCAAATCACCCAACCGGTTTTTAAAACTGAATGCACACTCTGATCGCCAGATGCATTGATTAGTAAAGGTATACCAATATTAACCAACATTATCTAAAAGTATTATATTCCTCTCCTTTGGACCAATCGAGTATGTCACTGATATGGCAGATGATCGTGATTGCAATTCCACTTATCCGCCCGCCCCCGTCCCCCGCCCCCTCGCTACAGATGTTGATCTGTCAGTCATGATCGGTCAGCGTTTCTTGGAGATTACGGCCTAATATAATCAATAGAAACAACTCAAACTGAGAAGGACTCAATTAGCAGGAGCATTGACCCGTGTTCTGTGAATTACCAACAACAACATTCTTGGATGGTAAATGGTAATGATTGTGGGTGTGTTGAATCTCATCCGCAAGTCAAACGGCATGTAATTGCCATAAAGCTGAGATATTCTCGCTGGTATCACGGTACAGAACTGTAACTTGATAATGACGTGAAAATTGGGGCAATACACGGGTTAATTGCGTGTAAAGTCCTACCATCGCGAGAACCGTGACTTTATCGAGTCTTGGTAAGATTCGACTCAGCTCGAGTATATGCCAAAGAAACCCAGCTATTGAATTATCTGAGACGAAGGTAGTAAATGTTGATTTGTCCATTATCAGGAAAATATCAAAATCACAGGCAAGTTAGCAATGCTAGTTTTGTTGCATGGATGAATAGCCGTGATTTGTCGCGCGTATCAGCACCAGCTTCATGTCATGATGGACACAGTTATCATTAAATAGCTGGTGTTTGGTTTGAGAAGCAGTAGTAATGCGTGTGCCTATATTGATTATTGTGATAATGTAGACCTTGCTGTCTAATTATCTGTTCATTCTCACTGTAGTCAGAGATAATTGATGAATTCACATGTAGCTATTGCGCCGCCCACTCCTAGCTAAGCTCCGCCCACGCTTTGCTCGTGATGGTAGCGATCCAACCACGAACGTCTGAATCTCAAATTTCTGATAACTACAGAGTTAAATATTTTGAAACAAATTTGACTGGGTGATGTCAGAATTTCAGAAATTCAAAATATTCAACAGACTGAAATAGTAAAGAGATACAATCCATGCAACTGACGGCCATTTAAAAGTTCATGATGGAATTAGTTACGTCATTATATACGCATTTTGAGTGTGACGTTATCTTGCATTCGACGTAATTGGATGTAATTTGATTGGATTCATCAGTTGTTAACATTATCATGTCTAGCATTTACGCGTAGGTCTGAGCTAGCCTACCTCTCGAGAATAGTTGTTCTGGATCTTATAATATGTTGGTGATTATCATGAATCTGGACTCGCACTAAGCTGTTGTTAATGAGATCATACATGATTTTTATCTATTAAGCATGAATTTGAACTCATTCACATGGCTGCTGTTGCTATATAAGCTAACACCCATCCTCTCAATGGGCTTATTCTCCTTTTTTCTGATGTATCGCCGACTGCAAGTAACTTACGCGTTTTATGATAATGTGATTCCTTGTCATGACGATACGAACTCATACATCCTCATACAATTGGTCCACACATGCGACCACGCTGTTGCAACATTAGTCTAATACTGCCAACTGGCTCGTGTGAATTATTGTTAATGCTTTTAACATTGAATTCCCAGGGTTTCAATCACAAGTTAATTTTACATGTACGTGGTTAAATACTTTGAAATTAGTTCAACAGGAAAATGTTGCTATGACTGCTACAGCCTCCAGTAAAATGTTTTTCAAATTATTTAGCCTAATATTAGATGGTAACTTATTTTTCACATTTGACGCTCCAGTTTCAAATAGTTAGATGTTAAAACTTTGAACAAGTTGTCCGCACGAGTGCCTTGAAACTGAAACAGCACGGCCTGCAAGACTGTGAAATTGGTAAGGAAGTTATTACTTGTTTCGCATTGGATTCAATTATTGCCAATCCTATTTAAGTAAGTGTTCTGGAGTTAATAGTAATAACATGGTCGCGGTGAAATGGTGTGGTATAGGGGTTTATCAGGCATTATTCTACTCTAAACCAAAATTAAAGCCTCGCTGCATGCATTACGATCTATATATGTTATTTAGCTATTCCAAAGTACAACGTGCACCGTTTCTTATTTTTGTCATTAATATAGGATGGCGTTGTTTTATTCCGCGCTATGGCCATTCACTCGCATAGCATGGGCTATATTTTATCAATATGTAAAGCAATGTAAACACAATTTCAAAATGGATGAAGTGCCAGCTCATTAGCGGCTGATATGCCAGTTTAAGGACGCCCATCGCGTGTAGCAGATTCTGAACCAATATATCTTTCCAGAGTAATGACGTCGTATGACGTCATACTCAGTTAAACGGCGTGTATGATAATGACATAAACAGTACGTCATAAATGATTCTATACGGCCCGTCTTTAACTCGTAAATGTCCAACACGTTATAAGAATTGTATGTCGCTATTATTTAATACATATGCTGTTTAATATTTCCAAACTAATTTGACTGGGCGCCGTTGCTGCCATAGGCAGCAACAGCACCCCGTCAAATTAGTTTCAAAATATTCAACAGCTTACCTGTTTAGTTTTCCGGAAATTGATAGTCAGAGAGTTCAGAGATCGATCGATCACAACACGAGCGAGGTGTGGGTGGAGGTTAGCTAGAGATGGGCAGGGCATGGCTAAAATTGAATGGTCCATTAGCACGTCTAAAAATCAGAATATAGATCATAATCGCCAGATACATGAGTCTGCTTCTATCGATGTTACCAGACGTTATGTGGATTGATTCCAGTTATTTTGATATGTGCCAATCGATCATGGTATTGTAATGGATGACAGGTACAGGTTATTGTGCTAAATAATCTCTTCCATCCTCTGTCACAATCCACATGACATGTTCTAGATTCAAAGCAATTTCAATTAATTCCACTCACCTTGATTGTTAGTTAGTCTGTCAATCAGTATTTGATAGTGGCGAGTATTGACCAAGTGCTAACAAGTGTGTGTTTGATATTGCGAGGAGAACCTCAGCTACCCATAACTCGACTGCCAAGAGCGTAGAGACCTGTTCACGTAATCGTTAACAAACGCACGTGCATCGACATTTGTAAACGTGCGTTGCGTAATGATCGCTTCTATATATTAAAGCCATCATTTACCTTCAAACAGAGCCAGTCAATGACTGGGTCGCTGATATGTGATCTACTTCCGAGGTGCATTGTGCGCCTGGAAATATCTTCGGAAGGACCATGATTGCTCCGCTCTAACCTATGTCCGTTAACTCCAACTATTGATTTGTCTGACAACAACATAATGAATGTTGCTAAGGTCATTTAAAGGAAAAGATCGGTTCCACATAAAAAGATCACCAGTAATAGCACGGTGGCACATATATGAATATCCTTGCGTATCGGACTATATCAGAAACATTATGAAGTCCTGATTGAGATCTTCATTAGCTTTAACTGAAATAGGCATTTGTTCATTTACTTCGCTTGTTATCAAACCTGGTGCTTATAGTCCGTGGGCTGGAGAGGCCCACCTGGATAACCCCCACCCACCCACACTAATTGACATAACTGTATTTTTCTACCAGCTTTCGATGTCCTCTTTAAGATTATGCATATTAACATGTGATAAACTGGGACTCAATATGGTTTTTGATGGGTTACATTAGAGTTAATACCATATTAAGGGGTATGGATAACAAAAATGTAGATATCTTTTGATAGAATCGCTTTTGATTGGTGATCAACCACTCAAATTAATGCTTATAGTATCGTCTACTATTGCATATGGGCTACATGCAAATCGGTATCATAATGAGGTCGGCGGAGGTCAAAAGATCACAAATATTCGTGACAGTTTAAAATCTAGCAACAGTATGTTGCTATCACTGACCAAGCACCGGGAAAGGAACATTTTTAACAGACAGCTTAAGATTGATTAAACGGCACTATTTGGCAAATATAAAAGTTTACTCATTTAATAGAATATTGTTGTTATGACAACTGACAGCATACCCAATTTTTTAGAATCGATCAAAATGCAATCATTGTAAACTAATTAAGTAGATTTGGATAGAATCGTTGTAGATTGGTGATCGACAACTCAAAATGTTGCTTATATTATCGTCAACGATTGCTTGTGGTTTACATGCAAATTAGTTACATAATGAGGTCGGCAGAGGTCAAAATGTCACAAATATCCACCACACCTTAAAATCTAGAAACTGTATGTTGCTATCACTGGCCAAGCACCGGTAAAGGAACATTCTAGTCTTAACAGCTTAAGATTTATTAAAAGGCACCATTTGACAAATATAATGGGTAAAAGTTTACTCATTTAATTAAATATTGTTATTATGACAACTGACAGCATAGCCAATTTTTGAGAATCGATGAAAAATGCAATCATTGTAAATTAAACTTGAAATGAGCATATCATCGACTCGAAATTGTGTAGAGCAATAAAAGAGCATTCACAATGTCTTTATTGTTGCTTGTTTTACCCACCGACTGTAAATCCACTAACAATATTTGAACTCCTCTGAATTAGTCACTGTCACTATTATCTGTCGAGTCTTCTCCTTCATTTACGCTATCTTCGTTAGTGGAACTGTATTTCTGCTCATTCTCTTCCTTTTCATATTCCTTCTCTAGAATATCAGCCAACATAGATGGCAGTATCTTACCATCACACCACTTGGGCTCGAGTCTCTGTTCACTCCATACAGTGCAGCCATTATTTTCAGTGGGTTCAGGGATGTATGGCTTTGGTACATGGGATCGCTTCCAAATAGCTACCTGATGTCCCATGACTCACTAATTGTCTGAAAAGCCTCCTGATATCTTCGTTGCTTCTGTAGGAGTCTGATCGGTTTTACTTTGCCTATTCCTCTGAATGCACTCGTTATATACACATTTGGTGAAGGCGTGAAGACCCAAAAGGGCAGAACAGTAAAGCAGCGTAAATTCGTAGCCAATTTTGAAATGTCCAATAACTTTCTATTGTTTTCAGAACCAGTATCAAATAATATGTTTGTCTTCATAGCAATAATCACCTTATTAAGGAGTTTTGAACTAAATGTATCACTCCACAAAACTTTCAGCATCGGTTGTACTAGTTGCTGTTTGTTTTCGTTATTACTGAGGAATTCCTTCCAATTTTCAGGCCTTTGTATGTTTACCCTTGAGTATACATTTCTCTCCAGAACCTATGCTTATTCTTTCCATTGATTTGATAGAATTTCCTTGTACATGTCCGTAATGAATATTATATTGGATTTCCCTACGTTACCAATATCAAACAATTTCTGGCGTATCTGCTTGAATGTTCGCAGTACCTCTTTCATACACTAGAAAGTGGTGTTTCCATCTTCAATGTTCAGTGTTTTATGATCAGATGGTGTGTCTGCATTTGATATTCCCTTCGTTAAGTTGTTAACCCCTTTACTTTTGTCTGTTTTCCACAGGTACCCATCAGCTGTGCCAATTGATGATGGTACCGGCATAAGTGGATAATGTAACAGTTCTGCAATGTCAAGCTTCTCTGGCGTATTCTGTAATATATCTGGATGGCAATATTTCGTTGTAGTCTGTAATCTATTTCACGATTCATTGAAGTTTTCACAGGAGCATTCTTCGTCATGTAAGAAAACGTATTCAAGTGTTGCTTTTATTTGGTTCAAATAAAGCTGTGTTCCTTTCAAGTCTCTCTGTTATAAAAGTCTCACTGGCCAGTTTCCCAAATGTCTCAGCACCCATGATATCAGTTTGGATATGGGTAGGTGAAGGAGCACCAGACCCAATACGGAACAGCTTATTATTGTTTACCACTGCCGACCTCATTATGAAACTGATTTGCATGTAAATGATATACAATAGTAGACGACACTATAAGCAATATTTTGAGGTGTCGATCACCAATCTACAGTGATTCTATCAAAAGATAATTCAAGTTTTGTTATCCCTACCCCTTAATATAGTATGCTTCACTGTGTGTATTAACTCTAATATAACCCATCAAAACCACATTGAGTCCCAGTCTATCACATGTTAATATACACAATCTTAAAGAGGACATCGAAAGCTGTTAGAAAAACATATTTTCGTCAATTTGTGGGGAGGGTTGGGGTGGGGGTATCCAGGTGGGCCCCTCTAACCCACGGACTATTATCTTGAATCTGGCGATGCTGTAAACTGTTGCTGGCTATGTTGTTCTAATTCGCTTTTCAAACATCAATTTTTTTTCAAATTAGAACATCAGTTTCCCTAATATCCTAAAAGGATGTTCAACATCATATTATTTCAGAATACTTATTCTAATGATAGGTCTTATGACGGGGATCCCAAACTATTCGATTTAAGATGTCTACCTTTATATATTACACCAAATTTGATTTTGAACATTGTGTTAATGCTGGTTTGTACTTCGATTAGGTGATAACCTAGTTGCTAATTCCTAAGCCAGCAACATCTACCAGCTGAAATACTTTCATAATTATGCAAGTGAATACGTGTATCGGTTGTTTAACATCTTACTTTCAAAAGAGTGTAGCATGGTGTCATCGAAGTACAACGGGTGTTTCTCCTAGATTGATGACAATTCAATCGTGGAAGCTGTCGTAGATTAAGCTATCAGATCTGAATATCTTTCTTTGACGATGTGATGAAAATCTGAAAATCGAATTCTCCAGTTGCTCTGCAATCTGAATTATTCTGATAAGTTCTAAGAACAGATGTATATTCCTATTACAGTGTCTATGTCACCGTACAGTATTCACCATATCTCTGCGTGCATAAGAACATATGTTGCTGCAACGATTGTTAAAACTACTTATAACTCTGGTATGTTTGTGCAGCCGTAATGATCTTCGAATGGGCATTTCTATTATAATGTATACCATACATAAGTAGATCAAATAACAACTACCTTCATTACCGCTACTATGCTAACGCTATGCATTTAGACAGTAAACTGCGTGTACTATTGGTGCAACACTCACATGATAAGATTGCCAAAACCGTGCTCATAAATATTCTAAGGGTATCTCTGTTCTGACACTAATTGTATTGATTAATTTACGTGGCTGTTGTATTGTGATCGTGTTGAGACCTCTGGCAGAAATGCAATGGAACATCGTGGAGATGAAATACATGAAACAGTATGCATTCATGCATCATCCAGTCATTGCTATATGAGCTTCCATATCCACAATAAGGACCAGGTGTTACGAGTATCACCTATTCCTTTACACACGCGAGCAACAGCTTTCTTTCCTCAATTTAAAGTGTTGAGTTTTTTATGCTTGACGAGAAGTATGTAATCTTGAAGGGAATTTATTCTAATTCCAAATCAAATTCAGATACACCATGGCCAGTTTTCATTGTTAAGTTTGGACTTAATTTCTAAAACACAGATCGCACAATTGAAAGCGTGAGTCATTAACAAAAGCACATAGCAACGAGTATATCTATTCATCTGTTGTACTTGAATGAGCAGTTTGGCATTGAATTGAGCATAGCCCTACGTGGATCAGTGTCAAATGCGATTTGGACCTCGGACATATATAATGACAATTCAACCTACCAATCCCAATCCTCGTCTTCCACCGCTTTAACTTTTAATCTTTTACTATGTATCCCTCTTTGCCACTTTCGCATGTTCATCACTCCGACTCCTTATCCCTCCCCCACCCCCAGGTGCAACCTGACGACCCCAACGTAAGATTATAAATTTATTATAGATTATTTTGGTTGCTGTAGATAAGTGTTATCAGGCTGGAAACTGAGAAAAGTGTTTGGTTAAAATAAATCTCCCCCTGCAACTGGATTGGAATAGTTAGGAGATCGAGTATGGTGACTTTGTCTGAAGCTGTGTCAGGAGAAGTGGAAACAATATTACCACCACAGACAAGACTATCTTTCATCCCGATGGAAGTTGTGCTATGAAATGACAACTCGATATGGATGCCGTGAGGTGTGTATAGCGTGGTAGTTTCAGAGAAAGTTCCATAGGAATGGTGCCGAGTCAGTTTTTTATGTAAAGCACACCAATCTTGCATTTGAACAGTTTTATGAAAATGGTTTTCCACAATTAATCCCAAGGTCAAAAAGAAGGACGTGTATTTTCACTAACTTAGTGCATCATCCCATACTGTGAAAAAATATATTTTGTGGGCATAATCAAGCGTGATCTACATAAATGTAAGATGACTTGTCTCAGCATTTTCAATTTGGTCTAAGTCAGATTACTGGCCACTTAATAAACTTTAATAAATAAGTCGGGTGTTTTACTATGCGCTGCAGTATTATATAGCATGCCGAGGATAAGCTTGTAAGTATTTCATGGGTTGAATGGAAATTAATATTGGAAATTAATGCAAATAAACACACTTCAAATACCACATGTTGATTGTAGCTTGTAGACATACACACGCACGCACGCACTTACGCACACACGTACGCACGCATGTGCACACATGCACACAATGATAAAATTAAATATGTAATTAAGTTTAAATTAAACTCAATATATGGGGTTTTTTCTGAATGAATTCTTGAAAATCAATTGCATTGACAGGATTCTGCCAATATCAGATTTTATATCCGCTTTTTTGTTTTGTTCATAGAGGTCTTTACTTCAAAACAAATTAGCTTAATTCCACAGGCTTCAAATCTCGGTCTACCACCCAGGAACTGTGAGTATTTCGTGGTGATTGCCGGCCAAAGCGCAATACATGTCACCTGTTAGCATCACTAACAGCAGTTCGAAAAGATTAAGACTCGATTAGCAATAGGATTGGCCTGTGTTCTGTGAATTGCCAATAAAAACATTGCGGGAGCCCTCAGTGGTACGCATGGTCCGTGTATTGAATATCATCTTCAAGGCAAAGACTTGTAATTGGCATTATACGGAGATAGGCTTGCTTGTACCATCGAACAATAACTCGCTAATGATGTGTGACTCTGCTTCCATACTGGGAATAATTGTGCGCAAGGCCATGTAGTTATCGATTGAGATTTGGCTCGCCACCACCACGCACCAAACAAAATCGGCTATTGATTTTTATGAAGGCAAAATTAGTAAACGTTATTTTGTCAATTATCAGAGGTAGACTGTTTCCTAGGCAAGTTAATCATACTGTTTTAGTGGCATAACAGATTTGCCTTAATTCTTTGTCCATATTATGTCCTGAATGACAGTTTAACAGTCACAATTGGAGTAACCTCTTGCTTAGTTTCTTTGTAGTGTGGCTATTACTGCTAATATTCATAGTTGGTATATTGTAGGCTATTGCCCTCTAATCTTCCGTTTGTAGCGTCGGCGTATCCACGTTGTCCCTCGGCAAGGGCTCCAGTCCATACGTGGGTATGAATCGACCAGCCAGATTTCCTGGTTAAGTCTCCGGTTTCCCGTTTTATGGAGGTGGAAGTCAAATGCTCAGAAGAATACAAAAGCTGATCTCGTGGATCGGCGGAACAATAACGTTCCAGTGAGGCCAGGCAGGCACTCCTGCAGACATCGAGCTTGCACACCACGGTTTCATCCATATTGTTGGTTAACCCGGTGTGGCTGGCATACAAGTGCCCTCTGGTTTATGTTTAGTTTAAGACATCAGTTTGGCGCAGCTATTGGTGCTGGCTGAAGGCTGGTTTAAGTCGATTTAGGCCGACGTTTGATTCGCTGGTTTAAAGAGGGTCACTGTCTCTGGGTGATTGGATATCACTAGGGAGTATTTGTTCACTACTCCCCGTCCAAATGACTCTGGTGTGTTTTTTCGCGAGCCGCTGAGTTTGGCACAGGCCAATTACTTTTAGTTGGGTCACAAAAATTAGTTTCGATGCGCCTTCGAGTGTCTTCAACTCAGCACTAAGAGTTGCAGAAATTGCTCCGGTGTAGATGCGTTGTAACTGCTCATCTCAATGCTTGGAGCGTCAAATTCACCTACGAAATGAACGACCACTATATCGCGGCTGATTTTTATGAAGTCATTGGTTTTGTTGGCGTCTATCGAGTCCCTGATTCCAGGCCCCATTCATGACATATCTAGGCTAGTTTTATTTCAATCTATTATTGGTAGCTTCCCCAGCTTTATACCGGTACCCATTTATATGCCTGGGTCGAGAAAGGCAACGACGAGTGAAGGAGGTTGCCTATGCTTCCAGTGGTCGTCAGTTGGCCGAAGAGAGACGCGACCCCCCCCCCCCCCCCCCGGTCGCCGGTTTCACAGCTGGTAAAAGTCATTTTATACTTAATAGTGTCCAATGAAAAAGCTCCAGCACTCTTGCCTCAGCCAATCGCACACGGTTTGTAGCTACCAGGCAAAACCATACGGTCCCGTATTATGGCGTCATGGGTAATGCCGTTTCTGCTCTTAGTTCGGGTATGTAGTACATGTGTCTAACTTATAGAATACGATATCTCCGCCATCCTCCTATCCGATGTTAATTTAAATGGCAGATTACTGATGGAATTTGTGGTAAGATTCACCCACAGATGGAGCGAAATGGACCCTTATTAACAATTTAGAGAATACGGGACATATATATATATACAAGATATGTCAGCTCCATACCTATAGTACCGCGTGCCTGACCTATTAGATAACCACGTCAAATTAGTTTCAAAATATTCAATGGGATGGGCATTACATAATAAAGAATGTGATGCATTGGAGCTTACATGACATCACACACAATAGCTTGAGGAAACAACATGATGCCGATCATTGTTCAACATTTACTCGATATTAAAAAACAGATAATTGCGATGATGATCATGGAATGTGACAGGATATGAATGATATGGACTCTATAAACCATATTCTATCGGTGCAATACAACATTTGAGATGAGATTAGCATCGCTTTAAGGAGGTTCTACCAAATGTAGACGTTATCCGGATTAATACCATTTGCTCTTATTAGTCGCAATCGATCATGCCACTGTATTGGATGCCGTGTACTTGTGCTTGCGATAGCTAAATCTGTGCATCATCTGTCATGATTCACTTGGACACGTTCTCGATTCAAATCAAATGCAATTAATTTCACATACTGCAATAATTATTAGTGGTCTGTCCATCAATTTTCTTGAGCGGTTGTCACTGATTGCTGGTCAAATAACAGGATACACGTTGCTTGTTGGAATAACGTAGAACACCTCAACTGTGGATAAAACATCTACAAATAGCTTAGACAAATGTTAGCTGAATCATAAAGAAAACGTGCTAATAATGGCACATTTTCAAACATGCTCAATGTATTGAATCCTATATCCAAGGATCTAAATCATACAAATACCAGCACCCGGACATAAACTCACTTGACCTATGCCAAGATGGGCAAATGATGTGGTCAATTGTTCGTATGGAAATAGTATTGCAAGAACCGTGAATGTAAGGAGATTGAGTGAAAGTCTGATAAATCGAGCTATTGAGTTATCTGATAACAAAATAATGTGGTTATGGTCATTACCATGAAATGGCCGATTCCACATAGAAATATAATCAAACTAGGTTGGTGCTATCTATTGAATGGATTGTTCATAACCGAAAGATTATTATATCATGAATAACATCTGTAATCGTTCTCACCGAAATAGTCGCATATATAGGTACTGCATGTATTGTCGAAGCGCGTTATTTTCTTTAATATGTCGCTGCTGTAAATTGCTGTGTCCATAATATTCCAATTCATATTTCAAATTAATTTTGTAGGTTAGAATATCACTATTCGCGTTTCCCTTCATGTCGTAATATGATACTCAACCCATCACAAATTACTCATTGTACTGATAATTCACATACTTGAGATTCCAGACTTTTCAGTTTCAGATGCATTCATTTATGTATTTCACAATTATTTGCATTTGAGCATTGCGCTAATGCGAGCATGTGGTACAATTCGCTGGTGGCATAGCTACTAATTCAGCAACATCTACTAGTTGAATTAGTTTCATAATATCCACATGCTTACTTGTGTGGATTCTTGGACACCACATTTTCAAAACAATCTATGTATGGTGTAATTGGAGTACAAACAGAGTCGGTTTTTAGCTATTAGAGCTGAATATTCGTCATTGCTGGTGTAGCAAATATCTTAAAATACTATGCATTACTTACTAATAGGATATCATATGAATTGCCTGAGTGAAATGAGTTGAGTATTGCTAGTGATGTGTTATGTCTCTCAGTATATATGATTACTGTATTTCACGGTTGTAGTAGTAGAACATTATACACCTGCAATCAGTCCTTCTTTGCTTTTGACCACTGCATCTTGTCCTCAGCCAAAGTCTTTAGCTTCGGTGTGGCCATTCTTGATTTAAGTGCACCGAGTCCTGCTTTATTGAGGTCACCTCGTACCACGTTTAGCAGATTCATGCAATGACGTCCTCGTCTGGCTTTATATTTGCTGGCTCCCAGTAGTAAGTATCTTTGTGATGGTGTGTTTTCTGGCACGATTAGCAGATGGCTAACTAGGAGCTATCCTTGCTGGGAGACTATCACGGTCAGCGGCAATGTATTACACATCTTTTGTCGTTGGGAATTATGCTGTCTGACTACTGATGTCCAGTAATGGTGCATAGGAGATGGCGATGGCAGGCATCGTGTGTGTCTAGAGCTGCCTTTGGAGCTGCCCAGCTGCTATAGTTATACATCATTAAGGATGCGCAGTCTGCGTTGTATAAACGTAGTCTGTTTGTTAAGGATATATGTTATCTACGAATACATATCTTCTAGATGTAATGGGAATCTAGGTTCCCGATGACGCAGCGTGCAGCAATGCCAGGAGTACTACAAAGTAGTTAGCCCAGGACTTCCACCATGGTTCGCTGCCACGAAGCGATTTTCTGTATGTTGTTGAGGAGCACAATGTTCCGCAGATTAACTTTGACGCCAGGTGGCTTCAGGGTACCTTGGCCTACAGCGTCGATGGGAAGGTGGTGCATAAAATCGGACTTGCGTATGTGCGTGGTCGGTTTTAAGATAATATCACATGCATATTTGATTATTCCATTGCTCATGTCACCAGGTCCGGATACGCGTCCATTTGTTATGGCTTTGAGTGGTTTCTCAACTTTTGCTGTTTTATTTGTTGTTAGTAATGCCTGGAGTCTCCTGAAAATTGGTGCACGGGTTCATCATCGTTGTCAGTGAACTGTTCCTTGAAACATTCTCGAATTGCCTCGACTTTGGTCTGGTCCTTGTGTATAATGAGTAGTGGTGTGTGGTCATTAACTCTCAGGGCTATGGTTGCCTGAAAACATTTTGTGCCAATCATCCACAGCAGTGATTTCATCTGCTAGAAAATATGCTTGTTGGATAGCAAGATCTTTTAAACATTCGCTGATGTGGTCCGGAATGTTAATGCTTTCCCTGCATAGTGTGGTACAATCTTCAATATGGCCTCTTTGACCGACGCATAGCCATAATGCTTTCTTCTCTGCTGAAAGTTGTACTACTACGGGGTAATCAGTATACCTATTTCGGTTGTTTTGAGAACTCCTATGGTGCTGCTATCTGGTGATACCATACATTTCAATATTTTGGTTAGTGCTTTGCTTAGAACGGAGCTAACATCGATGTTAGATATCTTCTCCCTAAGTACCTTTTTGTATGTCTTTGTCACTGATGCTCTTAGGTAGGTTGTAGGTGGTTCTTATCTCTTGCATTGCATGGCGTTTATACGTAAGTTAGTGATGTTTCATCTGTAGGTGTGTAACGACAAGCTTATTGTCAGAATTGAGATATGCACGTCCATAGGAACGAGCATCGCGAAGTAGGGCACTTCGCTTCTGTTTTCCAAAATATGAAGTCTATTTGGTTGAAGACTGCTGTTGTAGCCTTAGCGCCTATTGGGCTTTGTGATCAAAGCCATGTTTTTAGCAAATGGGCAATTGAAACTAAATAATAGCCCTAGTACATCTGAATTGCTGCTGTGTGTTTCCTTTCTATATGACCCCCATGCATACGCCAAGTCCTGAATTTATAGCTAGTACCTATGACGTCATTTGTGTGCATTCTAAGAAGAAAAAAGTGCACACGCTCACAGAGGGTCGCATGGAATGAACGGGATTTTCTGGTAAAAAAAAGAGAAGCTTTCTGAGCAGACATATTTAGCATTCACTCACTCACTCCTGCTGGTACAGTGAGCTCCTGCCTCTATACACCGTTGCCCATTCACTCAGCACACACAGGCCAAATAATTACATTCGAACATGTAGTCCGGGAGCCAATTTTCAAATAGGGGTCTAGAAGAATGGTTTCGTAGCACACCCAGTATTCAAAAGGGTTGTCTCCATATTATGCTAGACCGATGTCTTGGGTATATTCTGAGCCGTGTTGTACAAGAAAATTGTGGTATCACTAACCCGTGAGAAGCCAATTTACAATAGGTGTTGAATGTAGTTTTCAGACAATTTTCACAATGGTAAATTTTTCACAAACTTAAGCGCATGTTATATCAATACAATCTTAACCAAAATGGAAAGGAGTGATCGTATATCGCAGATTTATACATAATCAACCTCGTTTAAGACACCCGTATGTTGCTTTGTACATATTGGGGCACTTAGGTCTTCTTGTGACTAGCAATACCTTAGCTACAACAATGCCCATGTTTTCTACATTTTTCATAATTAAACTTTTAACTGACATGCAGTGCATGTCTACACAAGCTGGCAGGACATATTTATCACGTGAGCAAATGAGAGAATGTTACTCATCCGTGTCAGAGTCATCTTCGACAATTGTATGCTGAACATTGTCACACATTTCACCTCCCATACAAAGGCATGCTTCAGTGCAGAGTAGATTGTTAGCCTTGCATTGACAGAGACCTGTTCTTTTGCAGGCATACTTTTGACATCTACATGATGTGAGTTCAATTAATCCAAATGGAGCAGGATCCTTTGACATTAGAACAGGCTTGAGTAGACCATCCACTATACTCCAGCCATGTCCATTTGGAGATGGAAGATTCTGAACAGCTTGCAATGAACGTCTCCAAACAAGAGCTTGAAAATTGGCCCGTTCCGTGTGATGCTTTAGACTATTCGATGTAGGTGGAAGATTTTCATTTCTTTGTCTCTTTTGACAAAAGAGCCAATAACGGGTTTCATCAGCTGTCTTTCCCACATCCCTGGTGGTATAAAACTCACAGACAAATTTCTCACATAGAATTGCACTATTCGGTGATAAGTCAACATGTTCGCCGAGTTGGGCTAAGCTAAGCTGATGACATTCAGATTACTTTAAGAGAGTGAATGATTTTGTCTTAGCGACTCCAAATAATGCACTAGTGCTATCACAACCTGTAAGAGAATGAAACCCAGGCAAAGACAGACAGATAGCTGGGCCCAGTACTTGAGTAACTGTATGTATTGGTATGTATCGCAATTTGTCCTTTGTGCCGTACGGAACCATAGTTCAGAACAGTGAAGCGAACGATACGTATATATACTAAGTACTGCCACGTCTGTATCAGGAGACTGTATAACAACACGCATGTGGTCTTTTGAAGCGTGTAGCGCGTGCAACATCATACGCGTATCTGCTTCCTCATGATCTGATCGAAGTTCTTCCAAATACGACGAATTGTTCGCTGAAATGACAACAACATCCATTCCATCGTTAAAGCCACCAGCAAGAATGACGCAATTGTCGGCAGATAGCATATTTGGACCAGTATCACGCCACCGCTTGATGGGAAATGCAACCAGGTTACTTTTGTTGCTTGGATTGCTGATGTACTTGGCCCATTGCTTTGGAACGGGAGTATTTTCTCCAGCAATCTTTACTTCCAATGCTGTTGATGACCCACGTTTTAGCCGCTCTTCCGCTTTGAGAGATTCCAGTCTATCATATCTGTCAAAAACTATATCTACTCTGTTGCAGTCTTCTTGATTCAGTGGAAATGTAAAGATGTGCCAGTATTTATCAGCCAATTCTCCAAATGTAGACGTACCTCCAGTTTTAACCATTTGCACAATTGGCATGCCATCTACTACATAAGCTGTTGCGCCTGTCTTGTCAACAGGTGGAAGCCGTCCATCAACATTTACTTCCTTTTCTAGTTCACTTAACAAAACACTTTTCACATTCTTTCTTAGAGTCCCATCCGTATGTAACAATGATAGTGGAACAGCAGACAGTTCATACGTCATCACTAGTTTTAAATCAACATCTCTGGACCTTGCGGCAATAATTAATCGACCAAATAGTTCGCGGTCAGATCTCACATTGTGAATCTTTTCATCATTTGTTTTGAGTTTTTTCTTCTGTGCTAGGCTGGCAAATGTTTTAAGTTTTAAGTGTGGCAACGTGTCCCAAAAGCTTCTCGTGTTAGTGTCCAGCCGCTCCTGAACAAAATTGTCCATAATCTCCTTACCAATGTGACAGGCGGAAACACGTCTCTTGGCGATTTCACTAGGCAATACCACGCCAGTTGCAATGTTTACAAGCGGAAGACACTCGCTGTCGTCGTTTTCCGCAATATTAAAGGGATTGGTCATTATATCTGATGAGAACATCGAAAGTATCTTCTGCACATCGGTTTCATCCCTGTTCATTCGATTAGTCCCCATTTCCTTATGTACTCCAAACATTTGACTATCTTGTAACCCACACATTTGCTTTGTGACCGTTGTTATGGCTGCCCTCTCGTGGCTAGTTAAAACCCACCTCTCAAGAGCTCCTGGCTTTTGTGTTATTCCAATAATACCACCTCGCTTTTTGGAATCCAAATTAATCGATTGCTCTAAGGCCATATCTGTCCACACTTGATTGAATGGATGGTGTGAGCGACTTACGGAATGATTTCCATTCAAGAATTGTTCATGTACATGGGGATGTGTACTTGGAAGCATCTTCATGTCCGCAAGATATATTGGCAGCCATCTTGCATAATTGGTTCTGTCCATGCTGTAGAAATATGGCGCCATAGCAGCAGTAGCAGATAGGTGTGCCTGCCAATCTCCAGTTCTCTCAGCTCTTATGAATCCAAGCAGCAGCTCTACCATATGAATATATGAGTTCCAAAATGCGAACAGGTGTGATTTCGAGCTTGACTCAACTTTAAAGGATTTGAACAGCTGTTGCAATTTATTCACGTACATACACACCTCTTTGAAATTTTCTTGCAGTGCGTCTAAGTCGTCAATGCTGCTTCGGCACATCTTAATTTTCTACCATATGTGTTGGCCTCTATGAGGAGATCTTCTAAGCCAGAGTCATCAAACATCTTTCCAATAACAGCTAAGTAGTTTAGCGCAATGTGGAATCCCCCCAGTCTGATCACAGTGTCACTAAACTCTTCTTTATATCGCCACTGTATCTCCTTTGCCTTGACATATATGGGAATGACAATGAGAGCGCTGTGAGGTGTAGTATTCATTTTAATTTCTTTTTCCGCACCGATTACCACCACATCCATCTGTCTCATTCCAACCACCATTAGCTCTGTGCTTTGTCAATAGTGGTACAGCTGGATATACAGATTCTATGATGGAGTTAGTATACATACATAAAATATAACCTTCACATTTCACCCTCGCCTTTGGTATATGCATGCAAAATGTATGTTGGATATATGTTAGGTCGATATCCGTCTAAATATCATATATGGTGAATCTAATACGATATTACTTTGAGTTATGACACGATCATGCTTATATCGTTGTGCACTGTGGATACAGCCAAATCCGAGACCCCCTATGCAAAGAAATCAGGATAACTAATTAGTGCTACCACAATTTGTTTGTACAACAGGGCTTAAAATGTGTGGGACATGTCCCCCAAGCCACAGCAACTGTCAGACCATCCGAATACTGGGTGTGCTCCGTCACGATTCTGACCTAGCTTTAGCTCCTGGACTAATGCATCTATGTGCGTTATTTTCGCATAAGCTCTGAAGAGCGTGTTTTATAACAGATCGATTGGACTGATAACACCGAGTCATTCGAGTATCAGCCTTATAGTAGGCCTATAAAGGTTGGCCTATGATTACTGTAACCCATGTTTATATTTATCTCAATTGGCTGTCTGTTCGCCCGTCTGTCCACCTGTCTGCCCATCTGTCAGGCTGTATGTCGCTGTATGTATCACCTCCCACACATAAAACACAACCACCACAGATACACACTCCCTATAAGCATCCATCCCACGACCACGCAGATATACAGCCACCTGTCTTTAGTGACTACCTTTATATCCTCAGCGGTTATAAGCATCACCTATCCTTAGAGACCACCCGCATATCCTCAGTGGCTATAAGCATCACATGCCTTAGTGACCACCTGCGTTACTGACGATGGTAGGTGCTGACCTGTCTTTAGTTACCACCTGCCGAAGTTATCGTTAGAGACGGAATCGTGCCCTATGTGCGCTCAATCAGAATACCAGCGGTGTGCGATACATATACATAACCCTTGGCATAGCCAAAGTACAGCCCTGTCATGCCAACTATACGAGTGCCCCGATCGCTCCCAGAGCAAGTTCCCAACATGAAAGCTGAGCCGGTTGCCATTATTAGGTGAGATGTTCTTACCTCCGAGGTGGTATTGACCTCGAGTGCCAACTCCAGATCCTCGTGCCCACTGGTTATACACGGTAGGGCAAGCGCCTTCATCTCCTTTTGATAGAGACAGCAATCATCCCGAGTGTATAGCTCACCGAGAACATTGGTCCCAGCCACTATAAGTTTGAAGTCATTTAACTCACCCATCTGCTGGACCACCCATCCAAATATGAACCAGGACTGCCACAGTTATACAATCTGAGACACCCCGTTGTAATATCACCTCTAACCGCTGGTTATCTGTGGCCTGGACCTGCTGGTACTCCCGCTCTACATGTAGGATTCGCTGTCTAGATCACTTCCATTTTATGTCCTGGTCATTCTCATTATGCCGGACGTGAAGTCGCGGAGAGGTCATCGTTACTCCATCAAGATGTTCAGTGCACATCCGAAGGAACAGCTCATTCCGCATCATGGCCAGGGCTGTGTGCATGTTCTCGAGGAGGGAGAAGAGTGGCACTGCAACAGGCATTTTTATGTTTGGTTGTAAGCTGAATTCTGTGAATCCCTCAATACAACCCACAGCATAGTACCCCATCCCCTTCGCATAGTAGGCTGGTCCACGAGCTAGAGGAGCCAGGACTCGGTACTCTTCGGTTTATGTAGGTGGTGTCTAAGGTAGTGTTGTTCAGCACAATCTGCCACCTGCTCATAATCTCCGGGAGCTCTGTATCCTTCTCCGCAGTGCTCCCGAGCTTGAACTTGAGCACCATATTCTTAATCTCATGGATCTGTCCCAGCCATGGAGAGAGGGTTCCCATCATGGATACCATGTCAAATAACTGTCATGTAGTCCTTCCATGGATCCGTGTGATGTGTTGTCGTGCGCTCAACCACTCCGTCTGGATGATGCTCATACTACTTCATGTTTCAGGTATCGCTATAATACAAATTAAACACCCCCTAGGAACTAGGGGGTTCTGGTGTATAGAGGCAGGAGCTTACTGCAGCAGCAGGATGCGTGAGTGAGTGAGTAGGTGAGCCAGCCGGCCGGCCTCAGATCTAATAGATGTGTGAGACGTACACAAAACCTTCACGGATTTCGAAACAGTGATGATTAAATAAGTGCAATAATTGTTAGATATGTCTGCTATATTTACAGCTCCACAGATTTACATTATATTTGCTCGCTCTTTCTTGACATTGAAGTTCACAATGTAGTCTGTCGATCTTTTCTAACATGAAAAGATGTCTCTGGATTGATTAATCTTAGGATGATTATTGTGTGCACACGATGGAGGTCAAACATTTTTGGTTACATTTGTCACATAATTGTGGATGATAACCTAGATCTGTTGATGAATCAACAATAGCAAAGCATGTACGGACCATGATTGCCATCGGTAGATTATAGGGTAGTATGGTTCATTATAGCCTGGACTGGGCCAGGAGGTCTGGGCCATTACAGGCATCAAAGGAGAAAAGAAAATAACATATATGTAGGAATTTGCCAGCTGTTAGCATTATCATACAAACCTTTCATCAGTTTGCAGTAGAATTCTGTCCCCTTCACTTTCCCGATTACCATGCTTAGAAAGCGGAAATAAAGCAATTGCATTGGGCATCCGGTTGCTCTAATAGATGGCAGATTTTGAAGAGATCAGTAAGTTCCGGTCCAGAATTGGTCTATTACGCATGGAACATAGACAGGAAATTGGCTGTCCCTCCGCACTACCATGGCCTTGTTGTCTGATGTTAAGATGACAATCTGAAAATAGTCGATTCTAATAAAAAGAATGTCAGCAATACAATTAAAAATAAGTTAACGGATGAGTGAATTTATGAGTCAACGTATAATAAGTTTAACGCAAATTGTATGCTCGTCAGTCATTTTGTTCTTAAATGCGGTCACAGTATACACTCTCTAAACAGGTATGAATTTCTAGCTGTGTTCCATCCATTTCTGATCCACCTCCAGCGCACTTTGTTCGTGTATTTGACTCGATTTTAACTGATTAACTCATGGAGTCTACGTATCTCAATTCCAAGACAACAAAACATCTAAGTTGCATGAATACTTTGAAACTAATTTGACTTGGAGCTACCTGTGGAACGTTTATTCAAATGTAATTTCACCAAATATTTCAAATTCAGATACTTTCGTGATGGACAATTGCCACTCGTGACAGATACATGCAATGTGATTGTGACTTAAGCTAACAAGCAGCGTATTTGATTATGAAGTCATATACTTGAGTGACAGATCGGATCTTCCTATTAATTGTCCAAGTGTAAGTAAAGCATATTGGTGTATATCTCGCTAGCATGCTACTATTTGTATCTGTCTGATCCAATATCGGGACTGGGCTGATTCACTGATCCTCGAAGGGCTTATCGACAGCGGTACAAACAGGCAACTATAGCATATTAAGTACCTTGATTAGGAATATATGTCAGAAATCCGAATCTTATTACGCACCGGTCCAGTTACAATCAGATGACTGCCAAACTAATGTAAAGGAGTGAATTATTTACTTTTAATTAACTCTCATATTTTTTGTATTGATTACTTTAACATGTGAGTTCAGCTTTAATTTGAATTATTTGTGTTTGGCTATTATAACATGTCATTCCAGCTTTAAGTGCTTTGAAGCAATATTGTGTAAATACTGTTTTCTATATTTTATTCTTATGGAATATGAATACCGATTATTGCTTTGACACATTTTGGACACGCAATTTGTGTTGAACATTTGTATTGCGAGATTTTGGCTGTTATATGTATTTAGGGGTGGGTGTCTGGTGGCTGATGTTAGTATTTCAACCAGTTCACAGAATTGATTGACATGTGTTGACAGGTGTAGGTAGTAGGTTGTATACGTGTCTCGTGCATGTGACGTCAGAGATGGTTGAGTGCAGCGTAGTGATTTCGGAATGGTGAGTGCAGGTATGTAAGGTAGTGAGTTGGTAGGGGTGTGGTAAAGTTGATGTGGTGTGTAATTATTGGTTGAAGGGAGATTTGTCTGGTAATTAATGTAGGATGATTGGATGGTATTGCAAAAGGGGACTATTTGGCGTAGCGGAGGGGTGAGAGTATGTTAGCGCGGATCTGGTTGAATTCTTTCTAATCAACTGCTCTGTGGTCAACATCGTAACGAGTATTGCCCGTGTAGATGTATTGGAGGTAAAGGATTCTCCCTTGGTGGTAGTTGTGGCACATATTTAGGTGAGTTATGATTTAATAAAGTGATGTATAATGGGTTCGTTTTTATCAAGATAATTTTAGACAACGGGGGTCTTGCAAGAGTTGTTTAACGCGAAAAGCCTCTCGCCATGTGTTCATACAATGTAAGACGCGGTTCGGAAATGTAGGTCATTAATTATAGTAATCGTGTTGTAGCGGTAGAAATGGGGGTGGGGTGGGGGTGGATGATGTGACAGGGTTGTCTTTTCCCGTTACGCGTGGTAAAAGTTTTGACTAATTTGATTCGGGGTTTAACAAATTCATTGTATTGTTAGTGGTAGGTTTGTATTAAAAATAATTGGTCAAAATTTGGATGATGAATACAGGTGTTAAAATTTTGAATTGAGTTTTCACGCATTTTCCGAGACCGGAATGTTTTTTTGTTTATTTCAGAAGCGTAAATGGTGGAAAAATTAAGGTTTTCTTATGAAACGTAACAGCGTTTGAATTAATAGTTAACAAAATAAATAGATATATTAATGTAATACAATTTTTGATTTTTAATTAGCAATATTTTCTCAAAATTTCGGTTTTCAAATTGCAATGTGTTCTAAAGCGTGTCAGGTTGTTCACGTCTTCCTCTCAAGGATAATGTTAGGCTATATTATTTTATCAAAATATTAGAAATCACGGGGTTAATTATCTATGTAATGGTCATGAATGTTGGTGTGAGATCAGAATAGCAGTTAAAATGATCACGTGACCACTGTGAAAGCTTGCACGAAGTTTTTATAGCCTGCAGTAACGAAGTTGTCAAATCATGTGTATAAAAATAAACCTGGTTGTTTAAGACAGGTGGTCGCCTCATCAAAGTGGTCTCGTGGCCAATTTAGATTATGATTTTAGATCGTTGAATCGGCATTGTGAATTTGCACATATTCTAAAATTATAAACTTGGGATCTTGGGATCTGTGGTATATTGTCAGATCATCCCTTTCACTGAAGTGGTGATTTGCATGGCTCTAAAGAATTCTTAAAATATTCAACAGAGTTAATTACCAATTAATGATAATGATTCACTTGAGAAAGCAAGAGGGTTCGATTATTGACCCTCTCCCTCCAGTTGTGCCAGTTTGTAGAGTATTCGGATGATCCGGATTTATTTGGATCACACCCTTTCCAGTGCTAAGATTTGAATAAAATTGGTCCACGCACACGCACGCACGCACGTACGTACGTACGTACGTACGTACGTAGTGCGTACGTACGTACAGACATACTCACACGCACACACGTACGTACGTACGTACGCACGTACATACACACTCACACGCACATACACGTACGTACAGACACATACGTACAGACGCACGCACGCACGCACGCACGCACGCACGCACGCACGCACGCACGCACGCACG
This sequence comes from Chaetoderma sp. LZ-2023a, assembly GCA_034401795.1. Taxonomy (NCBI): domain Eukaryota; kingdom Metazoa; phylum Mollusca; class Caudofoveata; order Chaetodermatida; family Chaetodermatidae; genus Chaetoderma; species Chaetoderma sp. LZ-2023a. The sequence continues at coordinate 33,945 of JAVVLW010001887.1, forward strand.
CACGCACGCACGCACGCACGCACGCACGCACGCACGCACGCACGCACGCACGCACG
>JAVVLW010001889.1:0-10000 GCA_034401795.1 Chaetoderma sp. LZ-2023a
CAAAGGCAATCCAAAGAGCATTTCTAGCGAATGTTTCTACGCTTCCTAACACCATAGGTGAAAGCCGTAATTCCTTCCAAGATGAATCTAGTGAACTTTATGTCTTAGATACGAAGGACAGTGTTGATATTTCTCAAGAACATATGTTTAGCACATTGCAGATGCGTGGCATGACTCAGTTTGTTGAATTTCGACACAACTAAGTAGACCTGATACAAATCCTTTCTATGAAGTCATCAAGAAGAATAAAATATCACTCTTCAGGCCAGTGAGTGCTAGTGGGCATACAAATGTAAATTCATTAAAGAATGGCTTCACCCTTTTCTCCAGGCTTTTCATTTCATGCCAGAATAGACAATGCGACTTGCCAGAGTCCTACCCTCCATCACCCAGAGGCCATGGCAAGCTGCGTCACTGCGCAAAGTCTGAGTTGGTTGATATATTTAAGGCAGAAGTGAAATGTCAGGAGAAGGAACCAGAAGCAGATGCCGTCATCATTGATGGATCGGCTCTTGCAAATATTCGTAAACCCCAGACCCCTATGACTGTTGACAACTATGTTCTTAAGATTGTGGGTCCAGTTATCAAGAAAGACTCAGAAAAGTACAAGAGAGTTGATATTGGTTTTGTCATCACTAAAAGCAGTAACCAGGGAGAAACGTGGGAAGGGCATCAGACGAAAAGTATTGGGCACCAGCAAAACACCATTAAATCGAAATGGATTTCCTCGGGACAGTGCCAACAACACTGAAATCTTCAGCTTCCTGGCAAAGAAGGGCACTGACCTTAACCAGTAACCAGAATCATAGTAACAAATGAAGAAGATGTCATCAGCAATGGGATTATTGACAAGGCTGGCCTTTCTCCACGTTCGCTTGAGGAGGCTGCCACACGAATGTTTCTTCACGAGAAACATACTGTATTGGAGGGGAATATCACCATCTTAATCTGTGCAAATGATACAGATATTGTAGTAATTGCAATATCTGTTCTTCCAGTTCGCTCACATCTAGTTCTTCAGCAACTTTGGGTTACATTTGGCCAAGGAAGTAGTGTTTGTTGGCTGCAAATCCACAAAATTGGGGTCAGCAAAACCCAGTGGAATGCCTTTTTCATGCATTTACTGGCTGTGATGATGTGTCAGCTTTCTATGGCACGGCAAAGAAATCAGCCTTGAACACATGGGATGTGTTTTATGCTGCAACATCTGTATTCCAACGTCTCAGCCAAGCACCATCATCCATTGATGAAGGAGACCTAAATGTGTTGGAGAGATGTGTTGTGATTATGTATGATAGGTCAAGTGTAGCCAATCATGTAAATGTGAGGCGAGGATTGATCTTTTTGCTAGGAAGCAGCGATCTGTTGATGCAATCCCACCAACACAATCTGCACTGCTGCAGTACATTAAGCATGCGGCATATCAGGCGGGCACATATGGGGGTGGGGGGATGATCAATGGTTTCTCAGCCACCCACTCCATGGCCAGAAGAGTGGGACTGGGTAAAAGAAAATGAAAGCAGGTAGGTTGTATGGACGACAATTAAAAAGATTGTGGCAAGTTGTCAAAAATTGACAAAGTGTGAATGTAAAGGTAATTACTATATGAATAAATGCAAATACTATCGCTATGGTCTCGCATGCCCAGCATTGTGTGGGTGTAGCTGCCTTAAGTAGTGGTGAGGGTAACAACATGAGACATTTACAACCTGATGTTTGCGATCCTCTCATATATGCCACATAACTGTTTTTATTTTACGAATTATGACAGTGTAAAAATGTAAACGGTCTTTTAAAAAAATCCATGCATTCACATTGACCTTCCCGCGGTCATGGGTCTTTCGACTAACGGATGTGAGCTGAGCTATTTGTATATTGTCATTGAACAATACATTGTTTATGTCGTAATTGGCATCAAAAGTTTAAAAAAATTGCAAATCACAAATATTATGTCTTCCGCGTTGTTTTACAAGTTAAACTTCCTATACTTCCCCTGCAGGCACATAAATGGTCAATGACATGAGCTATACAGCTAAATGAAGGCTCTAAATGACCAATAGTGCTCCGATGGGCCACAAAACACCACTCAAATTATACAGAATTGCCATAAGCATATGAATCCACACTAACCAAACCTAAATTCACTTTGTGTGTGGCTTTCTATGCAACATATTGATTTTCAAGACATATTTGGCAAACCATCTTGAAAAATGGAAGCCATGTTGGATTTTTGGATGCGTCTCGTATTTTTTTTAGTAAAGTGACATATTGGCACCCCACATGCAACGTATGTTGCTTGTATCAACAAATGCACGATTCTTCCTCAATATATATCTTACCCGCCTAGCTATTTAAGCTATCCTTAAATAGCAGTTTTGTAGTCAAATACGAGCATAACTTCTAAGCATGTCCTCAGACTATCTAAGCGTTTAACTGCAGTGGAACTTACTACGTATAAGAATAGTGGTGAGGAATTTAATACAAATTTATATAACGCAATATAGTTCAAATGTCACGAATTGATAGGAAATGGGGGAATCCAAGTGTAGCTATGACCCGCCCACACGCTGTTCCCTTGTTGGGATCTATCGATCCCTGAACTCCCTGAGTATTTCCAGAAAACTATACAGGTAAGCTGTTGAATATTTTAAATCTAATTTGACTGGGTGCTGCCCATGCTTAATGAATAAACTGAAAAGGTCCATTCGTACATATATTAAGAAATTAACTAGATAAAAACAAAAAGTTAAATTAAATTTTTTAATGTGTTTTCTCTTGATTCGTCATAATCATAACGTCATGAATGAATCGTTATAGTCCGTCTTTAACGCTTAACAGTCTGCCACGTTGTCTTTATCATTTAACAAACATTGTTGAATATTTTGAAACTAATTTGACTAGGCGCTGTTGCTGCCTTGTGTACTGTAGGGTAGAATTATGTCTTGGTTCAATATTTAATATCCAGCTTTCTTTGCATGATAATTATATTAGTGTTTGCTTTGCAAAATTGTCATAGTTGTCCTTGAGCTGGCATAAAACTGGTAAACTGCAATCGCAAATCATTGCAGAAGTATATTAAAGGAAACCTTACCTTATCTTATACTAACTATTCAGTGATAGAATTTGCCACCCATAATGCATCACTGACATTTTACATTTTAATCACGCGACAACGAAAGGTATATGTTTTAGGCGTTAGTAGCTAAATGGTGATACATTACCACAGTTTATGATGGCTGTCACAATTTACTTTTCAACCAATCAGAAAAAACTGGCGTGCCTGCCTCGGTATATACGCGCAGGCATAGATGTCCCAGCTATAGTTTGGCAATGTGGTATAAAAACAATCATACAGGTAAGCTGTTAAATATTCAACGCGATGCGTATTACATAATAAGGAATGCAATGCACTGGCACTTACATGGCATCACACACTATCGCTTGAGGAGACAAAATGGTGGCGTCACTGTTCAGCGTTTATGCGATATTACAAAGAAGATATGTGATAACGATAAGGGAATTTAACAAGATAAGAATGATATGGAATCTATAAACCATAATCTATGGGTGCAATGCAGCATTTGAGATGAGATTAGTATCTCTTTAATGCAATTTTTAGATTAGAAGTTTCACATAGCATACATAAATGTATGATGGCTAATTTGGTAGACGGCATGCTAATCTGTAGGCAATATTCAAACGAGTGTATGTTCGAGCGACCTATCAATTGAGGCAGTAGCTGCGATATGCGCGTAAACACAAAAGTCTCGGGCACGTCCTGTAAGGATAAAGCTTGATTTACATAATGCAGTATTTTGCTTCTTGCATTATAATCCGTTGCACTGGTCAGATTCTATTACAATCAGCACAGATATGACTTCTCAACTCAGTGTTAATCGCTCTTGCCACTGCATTGGATAGCATGGTGCATGTCATAGCATGATACGTGGGCCTTGATCTGCTGCGAGAGACGGGTGTTAACCCATTTATCCCCTCTATCATACATTGTTAAGCGTTTAATTTAAAGTCATCTCACAGAAGTCAGCAAGCCTCAAATTGGGCCAGCCACTCAGTACGCGTGTGTGTTTCTTAGTGAATGCTCTCCAAATGGCACTAACGTCAATCTGTTAGAATTAATAGGAGCAACTCAAACAGGGCAGAAGTCGATTAGCATATGTTCGCTGAATGACCAACAAATCCCAGGATGGTCACTGATAAACATGGTCCATCATTTGAATCTCATCTGAAAGTCAAAGTCATGTAATCACCATCAAGCAGAGAAATGCTCGGTTGTACCGTCGTACAGATCTATACCTCACTAATGATCTGAGAATCCGGTTAAATGCAGGGTGTTAATTGCGCGCATAGGCCAATCCTCGTGTGGACCATGAGATTATTGAGTCTGGCAGGATTTGGCTCGACCCGAGAATCTGCCAAACAATCCCGCATATCGACTTGTCTGTGGCCAAACTAGTAAATGTTGTTTTGTTCATGATCTGGAATGGGTCGATTTCACAGAATGTTACTATACTAGTTTAGTGGCATGGGTCATTTGCCTTGATTCTGTGTCAGTAATAGCACTGTTATCATGGCCTGAATCGGAGAAAAGTGTTAACAGCTTTTTTTTGTTTTATCGGTTAAATTTATCTCTGGGTTGACTTTAGCCTACTATTGCAACTTCTTGTTTATAAATTAATTCTCAGGAGCTAGGGGTGTGTACATGTCGGTGGTGAATTTCGGCGCTGTTTCGCGTTGTTGCTATATAATTGCACCATTCCTTTATGGTCACTTCTAATGTGTCTGATTATCATTTGAACTTATGTGAATGGAAGCCGTAGCTGCCATAGTCTATGCCCCCCGTCTCTCAACGCGGGATCGTCTATTAAGGGCTAATGAGTCGACGACTGACACGTTTTATGGCCATGAGTTTCCATATCATGACGATACGCATGAAACTTTCCAGTTTGTCCCTCAATCCTATGACGTCATAATCAACTACATGGCATGTAGGATGACGCCATAATCAATGTCGTCATGAATGACGTAGATAGGTTCATCACGAACGCTTAATTTTTCACGGACCTAGCGTTGTTGTACGAATTCTATGCATTTACTATTTAATAGAGATGCTGTTGAATATTTTGAAACTAATTTGAGTGGGCACTGTTGCTGCCATATGCAGCAACAGCGCCCAGTCAAATTAGTTTCAAAATATTCAACAGCTTGCCCGTAATTTACTGGAAATTGATAGTCAGCCAGTCCAAGGATCAATTGATCCCAACACGGTGAAGTGTGAGTGGAGTTTAGCTAAAGATGAGCGGGGCATGGCTAAAACTGGATTCCTCAATTCACACATTGACATTGCAATGTGAAATCAAACTACTATAATTAGTCCAGGAGCTAAAGCTAGGTCAGAATCGTGACGTAGCACACCCAGTATTCGGAAGGTCTGACACTTGCTGTGGCTTGGGGGACATGTCCCACACATTTTAAGCCCCGTTGTACAAACAAATTGTGGTAGCACTAATTAGTTATCCTGATTTCTTTGCATAGGGTGTCTAGGCTTTGGCTGTATCCACAGTGCACAACGATATAAGCATGATCGTGTCATAACTCAAAGTAATATCGTATTAGATTCACCATACATGATATTTAGACGGCTTGGAAGATCTCCTCATAGAGGCCAACACATATGGTAGCAGCACGGCTGCTGCTCTACTTAAAGGGAAGTCATATAATCGAGGAGTGAGGGCTCACAAATTGGTTATGGAAGCGCTGCTGCGATTACAATGGCAGTCTTTTTCCAAATGGGTTCAACAAAATGGACAACATGAAGACCACATTACTCCAACAGAATTGGAGAGTCTGGATGAGAAAATTAAGATGTGCCGAAGCAGCATTGACGACTTAGACGCACTGCAAGAAAATTTCAAAGAGGTGTGTATGTACGTGAATAAATTGCAACAGCTGTTCAAATCCTTTAAAGTTGAGTCAAGCTCGAAATCACACCTGTTCGCATTTTGGAACTCATATATTCATATGGTAGAGCTGCTGCTTGGATTCATAAGAGCTGAGAGAACTGGAGATTGGCAGTCACACCTATCTGCTACTGCTGCTATGGCGCCATATTTCTACAGCATGGACAGAACCAATTATGCAAGATGGCTGTCAATATATCTTGCGGACATGAAGATGCTTCCAAGTACACATCCCCATGTACATGAACAATTCTAGAATGGAAATCATTCCGTAAGTCGCCCAGACCATCCATTCAATCAAGTGTGGACAGATATGGCCTTAGAGCAATCGATTAATTTGGATTCCAAAAAGCGAGGTGGTATTATTGGAATAACACAAAAGCCAGGAGCTCTGGAGAGGTGGTTTTTAACTAGCCACGAGAGGGCAGCCATAACAACGGTCACAAAGCAAATGTGTGGGTTACAAGATAGTCACATGTTTGGAGTACATAAGGAAATGGGGACTAATCGAATGAACAGGGATGAAACCGATGTGCAGAAGATACTTTCGATGTTCTCATCAGATATAATGACCAATCCCTTTAATATTGCAGAAAACGACGACAGCGAGTGTCTTCCGCTTGTAAACATTGCAACTAGCGTGGTATTGCCTAGTGAAATCGCCAAGAGACTTGTTTCCGCCTGTGACATTGGTAAGGAGATTATGGAAAATTTTGTTCAGGAGCGGCTGGACACTAACACGAGAAGCTTTTGGGACACGTTGCCACACTTAAAACTTAAAACATTTGCCAGCCTAGCACAGAAGAAAAAACTCAAAACAAATGATGAAAAAATTCACAATGTGAGATCTGACCGCGAACTATTTGGTCGATTAATTATTGCCGCAAGGTCCAGAGATGTTGATTTAAAACTAGTGATGACGTATGAACTGTCTGCTGTTCCACTATCATTGTCACATACGGATGGGACTCTAAGAAAGAATGTGAAACGTGTTTTGTTAAGTGAACTAGAAAAGGAAGCAAATGTTGATGGACGGCTTTCACCTGTTGACAAGACAGGCGCAACAGCTTATGTAGTAGATGGCATGGCAATTGTGCAAATGGTTAAAACTGGAGGTACGTCTACATTTGGAGAATTGGCTGATAAATACTGGCACATCTTTACAGTTCCACTGAATCAAGAAGAATGCAACAGAGTAGATATAGTTTTTGACAGATATGATAGACTGGAATCTCTCAAAGCGGAAGAGCGGCTAAAACGTAGGTCATCAACAGCATTGGAAGTAAAGATTGCTGGAGAAAATACTCCCGTTCCAAAGCAATGGGCCAAGTACATCAGCAATCCAAGCAACAAAAGTAACCTGGTTGCATTTCTCAGCAAGCGGTGGCGTGATACTGGTTCAAATATGCTATCTGCCGACAATTGCGCCATTCTTGCTGGTGGCTTTAACGATGGAATGGATGTTGTTGTCTTTTCAGCGAACAATTCGTCGTATTTGGAAGAACTTCGATCAGATCACGAGGAAGCAGATACGCGTATGATGTTGCACGCGCTACACGCTTCAAAAGACCACATGCGTGTTGTTATACAGTCTCCTGATACAGACGTGGCAGTACTTAGTATATATACGTATCGTTCGCTTCACTGTTCTGAACTATGGTTCCGTACGGGCACAAAGAACAAATTGCGATACATACCAATACATAGAGTTGCTCAAGTACTGGGCCCCGCTATCTGTCTGTCTTTGCCTGGGTTTCATTCTCTTACAGGTTGTGATAGCACTAGTGCATTATTTGGAGTCGCTAAGAGAAAAGCATTCAATCTCTTAAAGTCATCTGAATGTCATCAGCTTAGCTTAGCCCAACTCGGCGAACATGTTGACTTATCACCGAATACTGCAATTCTATGTGAGAAATTTGTCTGTGAGTTGTATACCACCAGGGATGTGGGAAAGACAGCTGATGAAACCCGTTATTGGCTCTTTTGTCAAAAGAGACAAAGAAATGAAAATCTTCCACCTACATCGAATAGTCTAAAGCATCACACCGAAAGGGCCAATTTTCAAGCTCTTGTTTGGAGACGTTCATTGCAAGCTGTTCAGAATCTTTCATCTCCAAATGGACATGTCTGGAGTATAGTGGATGGTCTACTCAAGCCTGTTCTAATGTCAAAGGATCCTGCTCCATTTGGATTAATTGAACTCACATCATGTAGATGTCAAAAGTATGCCTGCAAAAGAACAGATCTCTGTCAATGTAAGGCTAACAATCTACTCTGCACTGAAGCATGCCTTTGTATGGGAGGTGAAATGTGTGACAATGTTCAGCATACAATTGTCGAAGATGACTCTGACACGGATGAGTAATATTCTCTCATTTGCTCACGTGATAAATATGTCCTGCCAGCTTGTGTAGACATGCACTGCATGTCAGTTAAAAGTGTAATTATGAAAGATGTAGAAAACATGGGCATTGTTGTAGCTAAGGTATTGCTAGTCACAAGAAGACCTAAGTCCCCAATATGTACAAAGCAACATACGGGTGTCTTAAACGAGGTTGATTATGTATAAATCTGCGATATACGATAACTCCTTTCCATTTTGGTTAAGATTGTATTGATATAACATGCGCTTAAGTTTGTGAAAAATTTATCATTGTGAAAATTGTTTGAGAGCTACATTCAACACCTATTGTAAATTGGCTTCTCACGGGTTAGTGATACCACAATTTTCTTGTACAACACGGCTCAGAATATACCCAAGACATCGGTCTAGCATAATTGAGACAAACTTTCTGAATACTGGGTGTGCTACGAAACCATTCTTCTAGACCCCTTTTGAAAATTGGCTCCCGGACTAAATGAAGCCGCGTTGTATTTCTATTACGAGTATCATGTGGTAATGCCACGTTGGGTGGGGCGGGTGGGGATGGGATGTTGTTCCCGAAAGTATCGTTATCTAGCCTCATAGCGGAATCGTTAAGCATGTTCTACGACAACTTACCGATAATGTTTACGACATTTAGCCGAAGCTGTTGGTTTGTGTTCCCAACGGTGTCGTAAATAGATGTCGTTATGAAGGGAATTCCGCTATCGTTAAACTGTGTGTATTCTCTGCGAATGGATGATGGTATTTATACATGATGCGTGCAATTATCGGACCAAAGGGTAACAGAACGGGCGGAGGTGTATGTTGATTATGCTAAGGACACGAATGCATCTGCAGTTAAACTACCCATAGTAGCAAATGTAATGTAAATTCAATTTAAGCGAGTTTCTCCCTTTACTGGCATGTATTTAAAATACTCATTCAATTATATGTTCTGTTATGTCGTTGCTTTGTGTTGATTTACTATTGATTTGCTTTTGCGTATGCGCATGTGTGCGTGAGCTTGTGTGTGCTTGTGCATGCGTGTGCGTGTCTGGGTGCATGTGCATATGCCTACGTATATGTGTGCTCGTGCGTATGTGTATGCGTGCGTGTGTTCGTGCGGGTGTGCGTGTGCGCACACTTACACGCATGCATGGGCGCCACTAGGTTTGAAAATTAGGGATGGGGTGCAAACCTAAAAAATTTTGAAACAATTTCATTTTATTAGAGGATGCTGTACTGTCTGTATGTGTACCACGTTGCATATACCAACTATTAAAGTGAATTGATACACGAGATTCACATGAATTCATATATCATAACAAGACTGGGAATTTAAAAGAATTTTATAGGTGTATGCATCCGTCACCACCACCGCCCCCACACCCCCCACCCCGCCCCACCCCCAATCTTGGTGACGCCCATGCGTGCGCGCGCGTGTGAATGCGTCTGTGCTTGTGCAAGAGGTAGCGTAAATAGAATTGAAGGCTGATGGATTAATTTTTACAGCTGATGAAATAAATGAATTTGCATTTGGCGTACTATGTATTTATGCTCGTCCGTATTGAAGTGGGTATAGATAGCATTTCTGTATGTGTGGTTGTTATTGTGTCTGTGTATCCGAATGCAGACATATGATACTTCACAGGTAGTC
>JAVVLW010001890.1:0-20000 GCA_034401795.1 Chaetoderma sp. LZ-2023a
TATGTTAATTTATTCGGGGAGTTGGAAGGGCCGAACAAGTATTTTTATTTGGAACAATCCATTCCTGTATCTATCAGTTAATATTGATAGGCATATGCAAATCATGTGTAAATCTGTTCGTCAAGACGCATGGATGGACGGACGGACAAAAGAACAACGGAAACCGCGCATAATACCCAACATGTATGATGTGTCAAGTACATGAAATCAGGAAGAGAGCTGCATAATATAAATGTTATAAGGATGGGGGAGGGATGCATGTCCACCCACCCACCCCATAATATAAAGATCATGACCTTTGTCTTCTTACAGGTCAGCCACCTACCCCAGTTCCTGTCGCACACTTTCTAACGTGTCATCGTATGTTGGTGTAGAAATCATGACATAATGGCCCTTTCCTAGTTTTAACTATGCCGCGCCCATCAATAGCTAAGCTCCACCCACTACCTGACTATCAATTTCCAGATCACTATACAGGTAAGCTGTTAAATATATTGAAACTAATTTGGCTGAGCGCCATTGCTGCCTATGGCAGCAACACCGTCCGGTCAAATTAGTTTCAAAATATTCAACATAATGTTTATTAAATGGTAAAGATTCGTACAACGTGTCGGACTATGAAACACTAAAGATTACCTATTTCGAATCATTGATAATGTCTCATTCTACACGTCACGTAGTTGATTATGACGTCATATGATAGATGATTAGCTTGGAACGGTTCATTGCAAAGGAAGCACAAGTAGATTCTAACCACCCTCGATTAAATACAAATTCGTACTAGCATCGCCCTTTTACATCCAAAATAATGTGACTGTTTCAGTGCAGAAATCAAATGCATTTCTCTAAAAGAAATCTCAAATAATCTACTAATTAGGAACTGCGTGGAATTAATATATTAATTATCGATATTTGGTTGTTATTCTATCTGGCGCCAAATGGCACATCGAAATTATGTTGACTTCCTTCTTGAGGGTGTCTACTACGTGTACCATCAGTTATTATATGGTGCATTTAGTGTGTTGACTAACAGCTGAATGCATTTGTTTTCATGGATAGAATCTGCAGAGGTGTTTTCATTTCACAAATTGGCCATGTACCAAATTTATAGGATGGAATTACAATCAAATGTCAATAAATGTCATTAAATTTATTAATTATTATATTAGTGGTATCAAATATCAGTAATGCTGACCAATGCAAGCTCTTTACACTTCAAACTTAGTATGATAAATAAGTCACTTAGTCATGCCACGATTGCTAATGAATGGATACCTGTCAAAATCACACAACCTTATATGAAGCGAAGGTGCGTGTCAAAATTGAGTATTCCAGTTTATCCACGACTCATATGACGTCATAATCAACTGCGTGACGTGTATGCTGACGTCATGATCAAGTACGTCATGAAGTATCTAGATAGGTTCGTCATGAACGCGTAATTGCTGACGGACTAAACGTTGTTGTACGAATTGTATGTCTTCACTATTTAATAAATAGGCTGTAACGGCAGCAACAGCACTCAGGCAAATTAGTTTCAAAATGTTCAACGGCCTGTACAGTTTTCTGGAAATTGATAGTAGAGGGAGTTCAAGGATCTATCAATTCCAAAACGGGGAAAGCGTGGGTGGAGCTTAGCTAGCGATGGGCGGGGCATAGCTAAAACTGGATTCCTACATTAATTTCCTATCAAGCCTGGTGTCACTCGTATATGTTGATTTCTAATCCAGGAACGTGAAACCACCCACAATTCGAATACTGGCGACATTTTGTTAATATTAATATCCATCCAAGTTGTACTTTGGCAAATTAGAGCATCAGATAGCACTGATATATTAACCCTTAAAATTCCATATCTCAATACCTCATAGTCAAAATACTTTCAGAATATTCAACATAATATTCCTCGTGTCATAAAATATTTCTTTTTCTTCTATCTAAGCGTTAAATGTTTAATTGGACGCAGAATGCATATCAAGTCTCTTATTCTATGGAAGGGTCCGAGTTCTCACTCAAGTATCTGATCTGGCGTCATAATAAAAATGTCACTTGTGAGCTGACATCACAATCGATTGTTGTAGCTCCAACACAAAAGGGATAAAGATCCAATGCATGGCTGCTCTCAGTCAAATCAGTTTCAAAATATTCAACAACTTAGCTGATAATAGTTACCTTGAATGTGAGTGTCTGGGAATTTATGTGTCACAGTGATCTACTAGATTCAAACGCGTGTAAGGAAGTTGTTAGAGCGTAGCTATGAATGGAAGCGGCACACCTAGAATGAGACGCCTTCCTAAATCCACAACGCAACCATATAACGCAGCTTACTGGGCCGATGCTGACGCGATACACAGTCAGTATCGGCCCGGTATCGAGGAAGTGTTGGTCCAGTAAGGTGCGTTATCAGGGGAAGATTTGCTTTTGAACCTTGCGCGAATCTTGTCTAATGATAATCGATCGGTATTGCGTCTCCAAATACATCAACAACGTCCGTGTATGCTAATAAACTACCTGTGTGATTAGATCGGACTACTTTTAACGCAATATTGTGTCACGCAACTACCAACACCTGGTACAATCCCTATCAGAATCAATGATAAAAAACAGCCCGCACATTTTGTGTTATTTTCAGCTATTTAGACAAACTATTTTTTAAATATTATTTTGGAATTAAATACATCAATGTAGGCTCAAGAGTTTCGAAGATTCGTTTATACATAATAGACCTGTTAACTTTTGGCGCGTTGACTACCGATCACCAGATTTCACTAATCACCGGGTATCGTCTAACCACAAAAGACTGCCTCCAATATGTACACGTCAACAAGAATAATAAATGTACGACCACGGTGCGTTTGCACCCGGATGTATATTATTTAGTGAGAATTCGTAATGGATCGCTCACCTCTAATGTGGAAACTCTAACTAATATATTGCAATCAAGCTTTGTCGTAATTTGAAAACACCCACGCCGTGGTAGAGAACGAATGAACATCGTTCTTTTCGATATATTGGTGAAGGACAACGATTATCAAGGTCAAAGTTGCACCTTCGAGATTATCGAGGACAAAGTCGCTACGTTCAAGATGTGTGCTGTAATGGATGGATACCCTGTCAGTTATGCCCCACCCATCGCTAGCTAGGCTCTGCGCATGCGTTGGGCGAGTTGTGATTGATTTATATACTTTGAACCCTGACTTCCCAGAATTCCATTTCAATATAACTAGTCAGGTAAGATGTTGAATATATTGAAACTAATTTGATACGATGTTACTGCTGGAGTCGAATTACTTTGAAAAGACTCAATAGAATGGTTATTAAGTAGTAAGGTCATGCAATTCGTACACATGACGGACTTTTAAATGTTCATGACGGATCTAACTATGCCATCCAACACGCATTTTGATTGTAAAGGCAGCGTACTTGTCACGTAACTGATTATGACATAATATACTTGACTGAGAGGTCAGATTCATCAATTCACCTTTCCAGAGTATCCATCTATCGGCTGACGTCATGTGACGTCATAATCAGCAATGCGGCGTGTATGATGGCGTCATAACCAGTGCTTCATACATGGTTGCATATGGCACGTCTTTAACTCTTAATAGTCCGACACGTCGTACAAATTGTATGTTTCTACTATTTAATAAACTTGCTGTTGAATATTTTGAAACTAATTTGACTGAACCTGTTGCTGCTATAGGCAGTAACAGCGCCCAGTCAAATTAGTTCCAAAATATTCAATAGATAACTTGTATATTTTTCTGGAAATTGATAGTCGGGGAGTTAAGAGATCGATCAATCCCAACACGAGCGAGGTGTGGATGAAGCTTAGCTAGAGATGGACGGGATATAGCTAAAATGGAAAGGGCAATTACCTGATCATATCCTGGAGATAGCATTACACGAATTTGTCATAAATCGGGCATACCAATTAATTATTTTGTTTTACAAACCATCCTAACTTTATTTTTTCATATTTAGAAAAAGAATAATGCTGGAATTTTAAGGCAGGATTTCGATAAAACCTTTTTTGCAGCTAAAACCTTATCACTCTGAATTCCTCAGAATTTTTCTAACTCGTTTTGTTCTCTGTAGCTTTATTAACCTGTTAGTGGTCAAGCCGCTCAAAATGGCAGTGTAATGGCCATAAGAAACGTCCATTTGTCGGCCAAGAGAAGAGTATTTTTGAAATGTTATCACTGGAATGGCCGACTCGTTTAAGGAGCCAGCGATTTCAGTGGCAAATTATAAAAAAAATACTTTTCTCTTAGCCTGCAAATGGGTACTCACTGAGAAAATATGTAGGATTTTTGCATGGAAAGCTTTCGTAAAACAAAATATCAAATTAGTCTGGCCTAGTTTATGGATTTGGCGGTGAGCGTATAAGCACTGATTTCAATATTCAATTACCTTCATACATACTAATATAGAACTAGTATTTTATCGCAAATTATTTATCATCTGACCCTCTTCATAATAAGCATCCAATCGATGATTTATATCGCCATTTTAGTACGGAATTTGATATTGTCTCATATAAGGAACTATTATTTATATTAGACACGTATTAAACAATTAAATAGGAATTCACCTTTCCAGAGTATCTATCTTTCAATCTGACGTTATATGACGTCATAATCAGCGAAGTGACATGTAGGATGACGTCATAATCAGTAAGTCATAAATGATTCGATTTGGCCCGTCTTTAACTCGTAATCGGTGTACGATTTGTATATCTCTACTATTTAATAAACATGCTGTTGAATATTTTGAAACTAATTTCACTGGGCGCTGTTGCTGTCATAGGCAGCAACAGCGTCCAATTAAATTAGTTTCAAAATATTCAACAACTTACCTGGATAGTTTACTGTATATTGATAGCCAGGGAGTTCCGAGATCGGTCGATCCCAATACGAGTGAGGTGTTGATGGAGCTTAGATAGAGATGGGCGTGGCATACCTAAAACTGGAAAGGTCCATTGATTGAGGGTTGTTTGTCAAACGTAACATATTGTGTACGAGTTCTCCAATATTATCCTTGACGCGATACCGTTACCCCTGTTACCGATGAATTCCCCCATACCTCATTTTCAACGCATCCTACAGGAAACCTTGACTATTTCGACCATCTCATTTTACGAGAAAAACTTGATGCGCAAACATGTGATACATAACGTGATACTCGCCCGCACACCCGGAAGAGGATATACTTATCATATACGTAGCTAGATGCACGTAATCCACAATGGTCGATTGCACAATACCAGCCGTCTGTAATAACTTCTGAAAATGTAATATGTACGGGTTTACAATTACAACTAAATGTGTTTCCTTTGAAACGGAAGGGTCTCAATTTCGCGAAATTACAGGAAATCTGTTAAATATACCAAACCGATTGGGTGGGCATCTCTCCGGTCACCAAATAGCACAATATTACATATCTCCATTTGTATACGTAGGCATACGCATGGCACGTAAATATAACTTGGACACAGAAAAAAATGCCTCGCTATTTCATGTTGCTGAGATTTGTTCACGACTACTGAACTGTAGCTAGATAAATGTGTATAAAGTAACCAGATTCTCTACCCTAGGTCTTTATAGACGATGAAATCAGCAATGTCATAATGAAATCCTAGAAATTATAAGAGCATCGCGTTCTGGGAATGTTCGTGCACAATGTACGCTAGCGATATCAAAAGGAAAATCATTTCGCATAGACCTATCCTTATATTTTTCGCGATTTGGTCATTTAATTTGGCGGTGCCGTAGAATAGGTGAATAGATGGAAAGTCATCACAACTGAACTGATATATAGTATGTAAAACACAGTATTATCATCCATTAGGTATATTTACCGAGCCAGTCATTCCAGTGGTAACCTTTCAAAAATACTCCTCACTTGGCCTGCAAATGGGCATTCCTCAAGCCCACTCAGAGGCCGGTTTTTGCTGGCTTCGTCATGAAATGGTTAAATATGTGTCTAAAGCACGATTTAACCAAATCAATTATCAGTGACAGTTGTTATATGTTAGTTATATTGTTTTTGTACCAACTTTATGCTACCCCTTTTAAGTTGTTAAATCGTAAATACGGCGTTGTCATAAGAGTTGGAGATCGTGCACAATAGTTTATATTATTCTCCAAATTTTGCCGAAATTATCGAAAACGCACATTAAAGCTGGCATCGTGTAATTTATTTAACTATTCAATAAACAAAACGTCCAAAAAACGTTGTTTCCATCGGTATTGAGAAGAATACTGCATACACATTGCATAAACATTACCACCAAGGCAACCAAGGGAAGTAGACTTCTTGGAAACATCCTATTGGTAGTGTCTTAAATAAGAGCCTATGACAACTGTCACTGCTAATTTACATACCCAAGTTTTGCATAAATATGTCACGCTTTAGACAAATATTTAAAATTAAATGAATTCATTTTTTAGTGTCTAGGATCAAAACAGATACGCCTTTTACCGATGAATAACTCTTATGTAATTCCCAAGGTAACTATGCTAGAAAACTTAATATTTTTTTAATTAATTTAACTGGAAGCCGTTCCTGTCTTAGGCAGGAAAAGCTTCCTGCCAAATTAATTTCGAAAATACAAAAATAGATTAAGGTTTATATCGTAACGAATATACTTTTTCAGGCCGGATGTGTCGGTGAAATGGTTTAACGAGAAACTTTGAATACCACGCATTTAGACTACACACAACCAGCAGCCAGAGTTTGGTGGCACGGCGCTATGTTTCCCTGGCATCAAATGCTGTTATTTCCGAAATGGTCTACAGAGCACAGGGTTAAAAAGAGTTTAATTTTTAGCTCATCTTATCTGAAAGGTCAAGCGAGCTTATGCTATGGCGATCATCCAACCGTCTGTCTGTCGTCTGTCTGTCAACTTTTTTTTTTTAATCCATGAACAGCTTGACCACTTTTTGTCGCCGGTAGCTGGGAGATCATAGCGTGGTAAGCCTCAGGACTGCTTTTCAGAATGTTGATTGATCATTTTTAACAGCGGCCATTTTGGATGTTCGGAAAAAAAATTTTCCAGCGGCCATCTTGGATTTTCCGGAATTCCTTTAATATGTGATCCTTAATCAATGAACCGATTTCACCGAAACCCGGATGGAACGATTTCATGGTGATAATTTTAATCAGCCAATTTTTGGCAGTCATCTTTTTTTTTTAAAGCATTTAAATCGCTACTCCTGTTTTATTAGTGGCCCAAATTTAAGCAAATTTTTGTAGAACAGTCCTATGGTGCTAGGTTTCAGAACTTCCATTAGGAATTTTAATGGTTGATTATTGCGGCGGCCATCTTTGATTACCGACAAATCAGATGAAATTGTATATATCGGTCCTTGAGAACTTGTTTGATGTTCTTTGTCGTCATGTTTATATTTTGCGCAGTTTGATGTGTCCAGAGATAACTATACCCAGTGTCGTCTAAAATATTTATAACCACCTATATTGAGTTCCATTTTGTGAGTAATCTGCAAACATATATCTATAAAGTGTTGTTGACAGCTTTGTTTCTTTTCCGCTCAGAAGTTTTTGTCAAAGTTTTACTATACGATGTTTAATCTGTATAGATATTGGTAGCTCGCCCGTTTCACCTAGCAACATATACTTTGGTGTACTATGCTTATTGTACGCGCTTAGAGCATGCATTTGTTTGGCGTGGTATAAATGCATTATTATTATTATTATTATTATTATTATTATTATTATTATTATTATTATTATTATATATATATATATATATATATATATATATATATATATATATATATATATATATATATATATATATATATATATATATATATATATATATATATAACAAAACATATGTTTATCGTGTTTTCTTGTTTTCGAAGTAGTTTCTGGCATAAACGCATTCACGATCGTTTGGGTCGAAGATGTGTCCCGATGGACAACGACAATCATCTCTAATCACACGTCCATGCTTGCAAACACAGAAATAGGGGCTTTCTTCCTTCCCCTTCCACAGGTTATCACCATCCGGCATTCCTGCGCAGTCTGGATAGCGCACATAGCATGGGATGCAGTGTGAACGTTGACACCGGTTCCTCTCATAATCACCTACAAAAATAAATATGGTTTAACACCTCTTGTGTCAACTTGTGGTTTATAATGGCAAAACCGGCCAAAACTTCGTCTGCAGTGATCTTGAGGACTGTCTATTTGCGAGCTAATAGAAGACTATTCTTGAAATTTTACCACTGGAATGACTGGCTCTGTTACCGAGTCAGTCATTCCAGTGATACATTTTCAAATATAGTCTTCTCTTGTCCTGCAAATGGACACAGACTAAACACAAATTTAGATTTTCTTGACCATTAACCCGTTTTCCAGTTTTAAACTTACAAACATACACGTCTTCTCTTGGCCAGCAAAATGATCATCTATCATGTATGAAACTGCTGGAGGAAATCAATGAGAAATTGATACGTAATCGATATAATTATAGCATTGAGGAGTTTATCAAGGTTTTTGTCGATCGGACGAAAACAAGTTTGGTGCCCTTTTGAAAAGAAATCCATTTCTCCCCGTAATGTTTTGCACTTTTGTTCGGCACCAATTTATGTTATATGGATTAATTCTATGACCATTGAGCGTGTGTGAATAAGGTAATTTCGGCAAATATTGAAACTTCTAACACTGATGGTATAGATGGTTATCTTGAGACTAAATGACCTTGACCTTTAACCTCAAAGTCAACCTTCTCCTTTGAGATGAAAACCGTGGGCGTAGTCGCAATGTGATCATTTTACTTATGACCTTGGGTGTGATTGGGGCAATTCTAATATGTCCTTTGAACCGTTCAGACCAAGAGACATTACTTTTTGCAAAAAGCAAAACTGGTAACTTTGGCCTTAAAGGTAACGTTGACCCTTTACCTTTGACCCCAAAGTCAGCAGACATCGGGAGCCAAGGCAAACGTCACACGTGGAAACAAGTGACCACACTTGTGATCGAGGCTCGGCAAGATGACAGTGCGGGAATAATATCACCGCTACAGCCACCACTGTCACAACCACAGAGCAAAGATAACACGCCCACTTCAGTAGCAAACACGCAGTCAGAATGGCAGCAAAAGCGTCCAGTCAAATTAGTTTCAAAATATTTAACAAAATATTTATTAAATAGTAAATACATACAATTCGTACAATAACGCATAGTCCGTCTTCAATTATGCGTTCGTGACGTACTTATCTACGTCATTCATGACACCATAATGACGTCACTCATTATGATCTCATTTTACACGTCACGTAGTTGATTATGACGTCATATGATGGATGAATGGAGTGGCATTACCTTGAAGTTTGCATTATTGGAATGTAATGCTCAGAATAAATACATTGATTTCTACACACGTAGAAGGTAACAAAGCTTAGCTAAAAGTGGGCGGAGCTTAACTAACCTTACGTACTTACATGGATTCGTCGCCTCTACTCTGGAGCCGCAGTCGACTTGAGTATAGGGTTCGCATCTGCCAGAACTCATACTGAACCACAATGGGTAAGGGCATTCATTCAAATAGTTCTCCCAGTACATCCCAGCAGTTCTGTATGAGCAATTGTAATACTGAGCGCAGTTTACCGGATGCGGAATGATTCCTGACAGTCTATATTCACACGACGATGGTGACATATTCTGAGTACCTGTGATAAACGCAATATAAATGAGCGAGTGGGCGAGCAAGTGAATGAGTGAGTGAGTGGGTGGAGTGGTGGTTAGGTCGGTGAGCGGTCGTAGGGACGAACAGGAGGACGCGTGAATGAGCAGATGGGAGGGCGAGCAAATGGACAGATGAGGAGGTGTCTGGGCTGGCGGGTAGGCGGGCGAACAAGCAGGCGCGGGTGGGGTGAACAGGCAGGCGTATGGCGGGCTGGTGGCTGGGTGAGTGTAAGTGGACAAATGGACATGTGGGTTGGTGGGTGCGCAGGTGGACGGATGCTTAGGTGGGCGGGCAAGCATGTGGGCATGCAAGCAAACGAGTGAGTAAGCGAGTATAAGCTAGCAAGTTTTTCTCTGTAAACTTTAAAAAATATGCGTTTGTGGCCTGCACATCTACATTCACGGTACAATTATTTAGATTTCCCTGACCAATCTTGACCATGAAAGGGGTAAAGTGTCAATCACACATTATCTCTAAGTGCACTTACATATATCGTCTGCAGATCCCTTGATTACGCACACTTTTTGCTCTGCTTCCCAGGACCTGGCATGTCCACATGTGAATTTGCGGTGAACGTCTCCCCGGCAGACATAGTATAGACTGCAGTTTGTTGGGTGCGGCAGCCACTCCACAGCGGGTTTGCCAGTACAAATCGGTTCTTCGTATCTCTCTTCAACTGCCAGACTCATTGTCAAGGCACAGAGAGCTAGAACACAGACGCCTGCTAAGGTTATTCTTAAAGTATTCATAATTATAATTACAAAATCTGTATTTCGTTGATTGCGCAAACGCTATCTTCTTGCCAGCTTGACTTCTGTGTTACATCACGATTCGTTTCACAGATTGAGCTTTAATCGATTGCTTTATCCGTTCGTGGAACAACTCTGTACTGATTTTATGTTACCCAAACGTTCGTATATAATTAAACTTATATCTCGTTATATTGCCACTCCTGGAACTTTTTATTTATCATATCGGCAAATTCATCGCCAAAGCACATTGACGCCTGGCGACCAAGCTTTCCAATTTCAACGTTAACAAATTCAATCACGTACACTATTAGATATATTAAAACAGACCAACCCCTACACCCCAACCCCTCCCCCCCCCACCCACCCACTGCCCGTATTTACACGGGTGAACAAATCACAACGCGGGAGGTAATTACAGTTACGTAAACAATTTAAAAAAACTATTCAATTATTTCTAGAGAACAACCAGATAACATCCTGAAGTATCCTGTTTCTGAGTCCCCGCGCAAATGTGCATTCAAAGTGTCACGCTACTCTATATGGTAACGGATCCCACTCAAGGGGAGTGGAGATGTGGGTAGAGTACGCTATCGGTGAATTTATAAGTCAAATTTGCAGCCAAATATAGAAAAATTAGCATTAGATTATTCTTAGACTATCATCTGAACATCTTTGACTCCCCCACACCAATGAGATCCTTAAATTGCTATTCGTTAGGGGTAATCCTGCATATGTAACAGTATCTACTGAGAGTTAATCAGGAATAACGCCATACAAAATATCCTCAGCAAATCGTGCAACGTTGACTACACTGCTGATTATTTTGAGAACAATTTGATTGAAACTTGTTGCGTCAACGATTTTTAGCCAAATTGCTATCAAATTTTGATCAGGTGACAATTGTATTATCAGCTGATTATATTGACAACAATTTGAAGGAGAGTTGTTGCTGCTATAGGCAGCATCAGTTTTCAGTAAACTTGTGATAAATATATTTGTTGTCACTTGCACATAGGAAATATACACAACTGGTACTGAACAATGCTATGCACATCTCGTCGCTATGCTGACGAAGGGGCGAATATCGAAAATCACAGTTTTGAGAAAATCGCATTCAGGTTTTTTTGTATTTACCATCACAAATAATGCTACTCTTAAAGACATGTATTACTCAAAGTGACATACCAATAGAAAGCGCTTGGTCCCCTCTACGGACTACATGTTACCATTATGTGTTTACCTAATTAATAAGGCAGTAATTAACTAAAATACATATTCGCCTCTTCGTGAAACGTTTTTTATGCTGGTGAGATTGGCATATTCGGCCAATATTCGCCTGTTCGTTATGTACAATTCGTTGCATTTACTACAATTTCGCCTCTTCAATTTCTCATTCCAACAGTACTTAGCGATATTAATACTTCATGTTCGCCTGTTTGTGAAACACATGTTGAAGGCAATATTCGCCCGCACCACCAGTGATGTGTCGCTTAACCAGCGTGTTTGCTATTACACAGCGTACTGTAATGTTTAGTTAATTTCACCAGTAAACGACAGGCGGTGTTAACTCTAAATTTACAAAATGTTTGCCCCTTCGTCAGCACAGCGACGATCTATGTGCTCAACTTGAAAGTCAGCAGAAGAATGACTAGCATTAGCGTTAGGAGAATGGTTTTATACGAACGATTGCTCACCGGCGAAGACAATAGAGTCTGAAATAATGGCGCCAGCAAATATCTATCTAAAATGGCGGCTACAGGTCTAGTTAGTAAAAGTGTCCATAAATTAACAAATAGTCATAAATTTAGCTAGGATATGTATCTTTTAAGAAGAGATGAGAAATTTAAACCAAGAGAGGTGTCAGGGCTGGCATTAACGTATAATCAAATCTGGCACCTGTTACCTGATGTCTCCATCAGAATAACGTACGTCCATCACGAATGCGGGAATAGTCTTTTACACGAATGTGTATGAATGAACCTTTCCAGTTTATCCATCAATTGCGTGACGTCATAATCAGCTGCGTGACGTGTATGGTGACGTCATAATTAATGATGTCATTGAATGTCACATATAAGTTCATTATGAACGCTTAATTGATGACGGACTAAGCGTTGCTGTGCGAATTGTATGTCTTTACTAATCATAATTTTGGCGAAAACATAGTAATGCTGTTACCAATGCAAAAGGTGCTCACATACATTATTGAAACATTATCTCAATTTCGGTCCATGAACATATACATTTAAAATGGTGGCCTTGACGGAGCGACGATGACGACGCACCTTTCCAGAGTATCCATCTATCATCTGACGTCATGTACGAATTGTATGTCTTTACTATTTAATAAACATGCTGCTGAATATTTTGAAACTAATTCGACTGGACGCTGTTGCTGACTTAGACAGCAACAGCGCCAAGTAAAATTAATTTCAAAATATTCAACAGCTTACCTGTATAGTTTTCTGGAAATTGATAGTCAGGCAGTTCAGGGAGTGATCGATCCCAACACGAGGGTTGTGTGGGTGGAGCTTAGCTAGAAATGGGCGGGGCATAGTTAAAAATTGAATGTCCATTTGATGAAAATGACCGGGAAATAATTTGTTTACATAAAATCACTCTTTTACGAGATTATATTTCTTTCATTATATTTGCCGAATTGCTATACATTTTTGGTTCACGTATAATTTGCTTGGAAGTGGTTGCTGCCCTGTGTGTGTCTGATAACGCACAATGTGTCTGTCGACGGCTCTGATTCGCTGAGTTGTTTTAAGACAATGAAATATAGTGTTCCATTTCTAGCTATTCCGCGACAATTTCTAGTTAACCCTTTAACCCTCGAATGCATTCAAGATGTAAATTTTTTCATAGAAAATGTCAATTTTCAGACCAGGAGAATACTATTTTTGAAAATGTACCACTGGAATGACTGGTTAGGTTATCGAGCCAGTCATTCCAGTGGTAATTTTAAAAAGATAGTCTTCTTTTGGTCTGCAAATCGGCGTTTCTCAAGACCACTGCAGAAGCCGTATTTTGCGTGATCGGATCGATTTATATACTGTGATGCGTGACTTCTCAAAATCCCATTTTCAAGGTAATTATACAGGAATTCCGTTGAATATCTTGAAACTAATTTGACTGGGTGTTGTTACTGCAATTATTGTTATTCAATATAATGTTTGCTAAATAGTACATCCATCAAAGACCAAACAAATCGGACACTTGACGGACCTTTAAATCTTAGATACGCCATTCAATATGCATTTTGATTATTACATCAGCCTACATGTGGCGTAATTGATTATGACGTCATTTACTTAAGTAGTAGATCGGATCTCGCCATTCCTTATCATGTTAATATAAATTCACATATTGACATGTCCATTCGATGTGTTGTCTAACTACTATTCTGACGTCACTGTTACCATGATCACGACGGGAAGTTATACCCTCTTGTATCAACTTAACCCGCTAGTGGTCAAGTTGGTAAAAAAAACTACCACTGCACTGATCTTAAGAAATGTTCATTTGCAGGTTAAGAGAAACATATTTTTGAAACTTTACCACTGGAATGACTGGCTCGGAAACCGAGCCAGTCATTCCAGTTGTCACCTTTCAGAAATACTCTTCTTCTTGGTCTGCAATTAGACAATGACTAAGCAGAAATTGAATTTTCCTGACCATTACGCGTTTGATGAGTGTTCATTTAAAGGATAACAAAAATCTATTTTTTTGGAAATTTTCGTTATAAATTTACAAAAACACTCTTTTTGCCTGTAAAAATCAAATTTCTTTGAAAAGTATTGGCAATTAAATTGTTAAGTGATATAAATAGCAGCGTTATTGACACAAGAGGGGTTACACTATTGTAAGCGTGCGCAGTCCCACTAACGAACAGACAGTGTCCTGGCGGGGACTAATACTGGCAATGCGATCCTATCCAGTTTCACGTTAAATATTCCACAGTTTACGTGTAGTGTAGGGGTGTCTTGAAACTGATACAGAATGACCGTCAGGGTCTACAAGAATTGTTAGCCCCTCTTCTGTCGACAGCGCATTAAAGCGCTCAAAATACTATTTATTTCAATTAATCATTTAGTGGCATATTCACACCAGAATGCTTTAAAATAAAATTGTTAAAATTATATACTTTTCGAGACTGAAATTGTGTGCCTATATCTAATGAAAGGAAATAAATCTTAGCATATTATGATTTCTTCACGTCTAAATTAATGTAATTTTTTATGTTGCCAAATTGAATTAGAGGCACGAGTCCCTAATTCAAATTTACAACTAAACCTACGAAATGTATTTATATGGAATGAAATCATTATATGTTAAGTTTTATTTCGTTTCGTTATATTGAGGTACACAATTTAAGCCTCTAAAACTATACAATTTTATTTTCAAGCATTTTGGTGTTAATATGCACCTTTAATTGCCAATACTTGTTAAGGAAATTTTGCATTTTGCAACCAAAAAGAGTATTTATGTAAATTTATAACGAAAATTTACAGAAAATAGATTTCAGTTATCCTTCAAATGGACGTTCATCAAAAGTGTAATGGTTAAGAAGATTAAAATTTCTGCCTAGCCAGTGTCCAATTGCAGACCAAGAAGAGAATTTTTGAAAATTTACCACTGGAATGACTTTGCTCGGTTACCGAGCCAGTCATTCCAGTGGCAAATTTTTTTTTATATTCTTCTCTTAGACTGCGAATGGACATTCCTCATGACCACTGCAGATGTCGGTTTTTACCAACTTGATTTTTTAAAGGGGTACGTTGACACAAGAGGTGTTAAGGAAGTAGTTGGCTGCTTTACCTTTACTGTCTGACCCGCGTAGTGCCTATTATGTCCTGCTTAAGTGCGTATTCTGGTGGATAATCTTATTTTGTAGATAATGATTGAAAATTGTGACGCACGGGGTTATCACTTACTCACTGGTACAACGCCATGGGGAATGTACTGCGATGCCAGATATTTTAGTTAGTTATTCTAAAATGAAACATAAATCTTAATTAAATATATATATATATATATATAGATTTATTTCATTGGGAAATTATTATCATCAGAGTCACGCGGCATATGTTTATACCACTACAGCTGGCCGTGTAAACACAACTTGGCAAGGAGTGATTTGACAATGCATATTGCCGGAATCGCTATTTGGTATAACATGTTCAATCAGTACAGCGAGATTGTCACGTATCTTGTAGCAGATCTCAAGCCCACGGACGAATCCAGTTTCTCAGTCAATCATATAACGTCATAATCAACAGCGTCACATGTAGGCTGATGTCATAATCAATTATGCTATAAATGCCGAGATTTAGTCCGTCTGAAACGGGTAATAGTACTTTACTATTTAATAAACACTACGTTGACTATATTGAAACTCATTTGACTGGGCGCTCTTGTTGCCATAGGCAGTGAAATTAGTTTCAAAATATTCAACAGCCTACCTGGATAATGTTCTGGAGGTTGAGATTCGTTGACAAAACGTGGGTGGAGCTTGACTAGGGATGGGCAGGGCATAACTAAAACCGGATTCCTCTGTTATTGTATTAAAATATCTTAATGTTGGCTCGGATCGCCTGATGTATGAGTAATGTTCTACCAATATTTGCAGACCTTATCTGGCTGTATTCCATTATCTCTCATTATCCCATGCGATCATGTTATTGGATTGGATGGCTGGTCCTTGTGATTGTGATAAATAACGCCGTGTACCCCTGTCATGATCCACTTGGCAGATTCTTAATTCAACGCAATTTCAATTAATTTCACTCGCCTCAAATGTTGATCTGTCAATTTGAATCTGTTAGTGGTTTATGATGATTAGTGGATTTTAGAGTCATGTAGAGCAACTCAAACTAGCAGAACCTGTTTGCTAAAAGGTTATACCGCTGTTCCGTGTTCCCTGAATAACTAACGAAACACACATGTGTGCTCCATCTGTAAATAGCCCTGATAACGCGGCTTACTGGGCCGATGCTGGGCCGATACTACGCCTATACTGAGCTGTGTTATCTGGGAGTGGTGGGATAATGAATCTCCTCTACAAAGTAACGACGGTAGACGAATCCTACATGTCACTCAAGGATTGATGTCATAATCAATTACGCCACATGTATACTGAGGTCGCAATCACAATACGTAATGAATGACGTAACTAAGCCCATTATGATCTTTGTTTAGGCAGTCAAGTGTTCGAATTGTATGTCTTTATTATTTAATACACATTCTGTTGAACATTTGCAATTAATTTGACTGGGCGTTGTTGCTGCAGAACAGCCCCAACTCAAATCAGTTTCAAAATGTTCAACAGCTTACATGTATCTTTTTTTCTGGAAATTGAGAGTTATGGAGTTCAAGGTTCGATCTATCCCAACACGGACAAAGCTTTGGTGGAGCTTAGCTCGATATGGGTTGCGCAAAGATAAAACTCGTTTCATCCATTATCATCAAGGAGTGATATTCTCGCTTGGCACACGACAAAACTGTCCAATGCCGAGGTTAATCGCGCCCCTTGTTAATAACGTTGACATGTCACGCGCGCTAGTTTAGTCAAATCTGGAAAAAATTGCTGCTAGCGCCATTTTCAGGTAAACACCGATTCCAAATAAAAGTTAATCATTCCGCGTTGGTATTATGCATGGGTATCGTTAATTGCCGGTCCATGTCAGGACCATTATCATATCATTAACAACATCTTTGTTAGCCACAACTGAAATATTTCCTTTACATTGCGGTCGCTTATTAGGGCTCCACCAAACAGAGTGCTTAGCTTGCATATGACACTGCTGGAAGCTGTTGCATCAGATAAATATGTAATCACTAGAGACTGTTTATTTCAGAGATGCAAGGATTAATCTTCTGTTGGATTCATGAATATATTTCAAAGAGTGTATAGTAAATTAGGAGAATATTAAATAGTGTGGCTGTCAGGAATGTCAAGTACACTTTTATTTTGCTACTGGAGGAAAGACACACCCCTCGCCCCCCCCCCCTCAAACCCCACCTGCATAGTGCATTTATATTGCGGTGAACTGCATCCTCTACACACTATGCAATTGAGCTCCAGTTCATTTGACACTCCTACCCGGCAGCCGCATACGGCGCGCAGAGAGCTATTTGATCGCATGTACCTATTTACAGCTAGGTCGACTGGAGCAAGGCAGTCTTAAGTGACTTGCTTACGACACAACGCGGCAGATCAGCCGGGAAGCGAACCTGCGAACCTAGTTATAGGCCCAACTGCATGATGTCATATTCAAATCAAATGTGTCAGTTGACGTCGCAATTAAAATGCTGTATCTCCGTCAAGAAAAACGAAAAATCTGTCAATACATTTTTCGGATTGTTTGTCGTTGACGAATTAATAATATAATGAGCATTCTATTGAATATTTTGTGACTAATTTGACTTGGAGCTCTGCTTGCCACAGTTATCTTGAAATTTAGATTCTGGGAATTCAGGTTTCATAGGTTCAAATCGATTCAAACATGGAAGAGGTGGGCGGAGCTTAGCTGGAAACGGATTCCTCTAGGAATGGAACAAATGTTTTAATCCTATGTATATAGTTCAGTCCCCAAATAATGTAACTTACTGGCTTTCAGTATCGGCCCGATATCTGCCCAGCATCGGCCCAGTAAGCTGCGTTATAAGGGTCCGTAGATATACAATAATATGAATCCATTCATATCGCTAAAACGCATGTAGAACGTGATATGCAGAAATGCATATAACATATATTTCGGTTGACAATAAAATGTAAGTGTTTGTTTATCAGATACCCATATATTAGCCGGAATGTTTAAGAATCAAATATCATTATTAGGATGATGAATACATTACAGAATAATCAGCCTATGTTAATGAATGGATACTTCTCAAAGTCACTTTACAGCATTATAAGGCTAAATAACAGAATAGCTTGTCAGAATTAATTTATTATTTGGCTTGGTTTCAAATGAACATGTAGCTTCCTAATCTAGGAAAATGGTAGCACTTACTGATTGAATACCGAGATGTTATTAATATAATATTCATCCACAATGCACTTTATCAAATTAGAACCGGAATTTGGATTAATATTCCAATCTTAAAGGGGCACTAGTCACATTTGAACATAACTGCTGCCGCAAATGTGCAAACGCACAATCATGATGTTTCTGTCGGAGTTACAATGGAATCGTGGTGCCTTTTCAGAGAATGTAGTCTCCATGTAGCCGTTAAGACTGAATACCCTTCCTTGGCAGTGAGGGAGAAATCTGACAATATCAGACGTCCTTTGCCAATGGGAAATTTTCTAATCGATATAGCCGTATCAAACTAGTTGGATATTCATTTCGGACATGCGCTGTTAACATTCCGCTTTACATCATTCACTCTATACGTTTAACAATTGGAACCATAAAACCTGAATTCAGAAGCTCTTAAACATTAATAAATATTATGCTAAATATTACGTAAAGTGAAAATACACACGTTATATAAATCAAGCAAGTCACAAAATTATGCCATGTGTGTGATGTCTTTGAGGTGCAAGAGTCTACATAAAATCTCTCAACAATATAAGAATGGAGGATCCCAGTTTATCCACCAATCATATGACGGCATAATCAAGATAATCCTACATGATGTGTAGGATGGCACCACAATCAATTACGTCATGAATGACAGAGCTACGTTCGTCAAGAACGCTTAGTTGATGACGGACTAAGCATTTCGGAACACATTGTATGCCTCCACTATATAAAAAACTAATTCTTGAATATGTTGAAACAAAGTTGGCACCTAGTCTAAATATTCAACAGCTTACCTGTAAAGTCTTCTCGAAAATAGCACTCATAGATTTCAGGGATCTATCCCAACACGGGCAAAGCATGTGTGGAGCTTAGCTAGTGATAGACGTGTCATAGCTATATCTGGATTCCTACATTAATTAAAAACAGCATGTGATTATTAGCATAGAAATTTAAACCATGTACACTCATACTAAGATCATGCCGGTGCATGAACTTGTGGCATTCAACAAAACATATGATTCAAAGAGATTCAATCTCTTCAAATCCAACATTTTATTGACGAATGGAGGAATCCAGTTTCAGCTATTCCCCGCCCATCATTCGCTAAGCTCCACCCACACGTTGACCTTGTTGGGATCGATCGATCCCTGCACTCTCGTAATCTCAATGTACAGAAAGGTAATCCGCTGAATATTTGTTAACTAATTTGACTGCGTGCTGTTGCTGCCTATGGCAGCAATAGCGCCCAGTCAAATTTGTTTCAAAAATGCAGTAGCAGCTTTGAGTCAAACTAGTCCCAAATAGTTGTACATGGTTAGCAGGTATAACGCATTCTTTATGTAATTGAATATGTTAAAACTACTTTGACGGGAAGCAGCTTCGAGGCAACTCAATTCCAAAATGTTGAACATCTTACATGCTAAAATGCGGAAATAATGCCATTGTGCTGGGCATCCGTTTTGTCTAATGACTGGTAGAAGATGACAGTAA